>QYTT01094792.1:30542-46002 GCA_006980735.1 Dasypogon diadema
AACCATAACATGTGAGGAACCTCAGGGTGCTTAAGTTTATTCAAGAGACGTTTTGCTCTGATAAGTCTCTGATCCTGAGTTTTTGCACTCTTGCACTTGTTGGACAAACTGTGTAGTTCTAGTAGTGTCCGAACGTTCCTCATGGATTTTGTGTTTTGCAATAATTGGATGCTTCCAATTCACGACGAATCTTATGTACGAATGATCGGGCTCAGTTGAGAAAATTGGAGATTTCTAAAGCAGTGTGTTCCGTGCATATAGCGACGATCACTGCGCATGTCTCTTCATTTCTTGAGTAATTTTATAGTCCTCCATTAATGATCTAAAAAGAAAAAACCAGAACAAATACCGTGCGCACCCTGTATTTATAAAAACAAACTAGGTAACAACATATCATAATAGGTACTAAAATGTATAAATTAAATTCAAACTATTTTAAGTTACGTGGTTTTATCTAAAGCCCTAAAAGGTGAAACCTAAAAAATGAAAACTAATTCAAGTTAAATATTTTGATCTTTAGGAAATGACAGAAACAATTCAGTTATATCAGACGTTGCGGAGATTAATATTCCAGATACGTTTCAAATTTCCAATCTAGATATTGATCGGACGTGAACAAGTGGGCACCAGAGTTAAACCGTGATGGTGATGGTGCTCCGACAATTAGAAAAAATATTCTTATTTAAAGTAAGCTTCACAGCATTTACTGGAAATATCATGGTTTATTTAATTCTATCAATTTGTTATTGATATAATTTAATATAACGAAAATTTACTGTTCCTATTTTAATTTAAATATTTAATTGAAAATGAGAGCTTCCCAGACAATTATTGAACAATTCGTATTAGTTTCAGATGGAATTGTTATTTCACTTCGATTACTTTATAAGTCTTGCAATATAATCTCCACATGGGGATTCGCTATTTATTGCACTGAGTAGTGGATTGATTTTTTGTCTTCTTTGAACTATTATTCTCTAAAAAGTAATTAAACTCCAACAAAGAAGCTTGAGTATGGTGACATCTTGAAATATTCACTGAGAAGAGCAAAGAAAAAAAGGAGCATGAGAATGACAAAAGACTTTTCAAACTTGGGATATCACCCCTACCCCGCGGTAGGATATCCGACATCAATAATACTTGAGACAGACTATCACATTTTTCGTTTTTTGTTTCGTCAGGATAATATTCCTAGTATGTTTACGTTTTATGCTTTACTGTACGGGTTGATGGCCAGACACTTTGTTTCCTCGATGCTTTATTTCTTATGCAATTTAATAGAATTTTTCAATTACGGGAACTTGTATTTGGCGGACGGAAGTTGTATATGCCTGTTGAGAATGGAATGAATTTAATTGAATGTGAATTCACAGCATTCTCTCTGTATTGTGCTAGATTCCATTTATAAAAGTTGGTGCACTCAAATTAGATTTACTACATCACATTCTTGTGCACTGCGATTAATATTGCATCTGTGGCTAGCAAATTTCGATTTCTACATTAATAAATTTACTAAGATGATAAGTAACGATATCTCTAACAATTTTAATATTTATATAATAGAAAGCCAATCGAATTAATATTTATAATTTTAAACGTTGCATCCCTCACTTGAAAGTGTTCAAAATGAGAGTTTTAAAAATAAAGAAGACGAATTGCTTTTGCTGCTAAATAAATTTCATCTTTTCAAACTAGCATTTATGTAATTAAGTATTTTAGAGCATTTTTCTTATAGATTATATGAACCGTTTATTTTGAAAGAGGTACAAATTTTGAAAAGACTTATTTAAATTAGAGATTTAAAGTCAGCGCTAACCTTTGTAAGGAACAGGAATTTAATTTTGATATAGATCCCAATTTTTACAAATCAAATTAGCTTTATTCATAAATTTAAATATTACTACACTTGTATTTTAGCTACTCCTATCTAATCCTATTCCCTACACCATTATTTTTCTTAACTAGCTGAATTCCTATGTTCTTATCTAAAGCTACACAGTGTGTTCTTAAGTCCTTTAACTTTTGTTCGTTGTGCCCTGTCCTTTCTTTATGCTGGCTTTCAAGTCTTCTTAGCTTTCTGATTTCTTCTTCTTTTCTTTTTCTTTTATTTAAAACTTTCTTTTCCTTTTTATCCGAAATCCACTATCCTCGCATTATCCACACACACTTTTCTTGTTTTCAGCTCCTTCGTTTTCCTTCACGTCTTGCGAAAAAAAGTGAGTCTCGTCTAGTTTTTCGCGCGTTTTTCTCATCTCGTCCCCTTTCTTCTTTTCCCGGATCAACCTTTCTCGCTTCTCAACCTGCAACTGCCATCTTTGATAACATGTTTGCCGGCAAATTTGAAAACTTTAAAGTCTCCTGTGCTGCTAACGCCTTGGAATAACTCCAGAACCATAGACTTAAGCCTAATTTAGTTTCTGACCTGCTTGGCAATTTAATTTCTTATATTCTACAAAATGTTCGCATTACTTTGTTGTCCTAGCCTTTATAGCAAGGTGACTGAAGTGGATGAACTACGATATTGGCGTATAAACTTATGGACCAGACACCGGCTGTTACACCCTAATGGCTCATTTACACTATATTGGCTGACTAGAGCTAGCAAATTGGCATAAATATACTAGTTCGCTACTACAGGGTCATTCTATACAAATCGACAAATTTTTAGGTACATATTTACAGAATCGATTGCCGCAGATTTTTTTTTTTTTTTTTTTCTTTGCCGAGAGGGGGAATGCATTACGCACCTAGAGGGACTAGACCCCCGTATGCCAGACTCCTCACGACCCTCCCTACTTCCAGGCCACCACCCTGGAACTGTCGCTAGACATTACTTCGGGATGGCGAACCTTTGTTTGGGCTCTCCAAGCCCCCTGCTCCACCCCCCGTCCATCGCGGAGAGAAAACCTCCCCCTCTAAGGGGGGCAAACCCTGTGCTCCCCCCGGAGGCACGAGATCAGCGCCCCCTCCATTTTTTAACACTAGAATAGTATTCTACGAAATACTTTTTGAATGTGTAGGTACGTGGTAAATAGGTTTTTATCTACTGCCCAAATATTGTTTCAAATTTTAAATTTGGCACTCCGTCCATTTAAGGCTTTAAAATTGCCTGCGTAGACCATTCAGAAGAGGGAGTGGTTAGTAACGATTGGTCAATTGTGTCGGAGAGTTTATCAGAGAAACATTCAGTATCAGCATTTGACATATTAATATGCTAAAAGGGAAACTTTGCAATTAGGGATAGAGGTCTCCTCTATCTAGTGAAAATTGCTAATCTGCATTGTAAAGCTTTAAGGGAATTCAAAAGAAGCTGTGAATAAAGCAGCCATTTTTTACGAATCCACTGGGGAGGTAGACGAACCACGAATGATATGTAATTAAAATAAATTATATTCCTTTCTTTGATCATATTTAACGCAAGTAAACTGTTGCACAATTGAAAAGGTAAAAGTGTGCAAATTGTATTAAATCTGCTATTTAGATTATTCTTAAATACTTAAAAGCCATTCATAGTAAGAAGAAGCTATATATTTCAATTTTTTTTTATTTTCCAGGTCATAAGGAGCTTGCAATCGAGCTCTATCGTAAGGGGATTAAAGAGCTAGAGGATGGTATTGCAGTTGATTGCTGGAGTGGTCGAGGTGAAGTATGGGAACGAGCTCAGCGACTCCACGACAAAATGCAAACGAATTTGTCAATGGCTAGAGATCGGCTTCATTTTCTTGGTAAATTATTGCTTTATATCATTTATCATTGGCAGTCAGTCGTAAAGCATTCGCTAGTTGTTATGTGAAGCCGTTTGATGTATTTTTATTTAATGTTCTGATTTTATTTTCCCTTTTGTTTTAATTACACTTTATTTTTTCCAAATGCCCCATTTATTATATGTACAGCACTAAAGGCGGAAGAAGAGCGATTAGAATCACTTAAACTAACAAAAAGTCCTCAATCCCACACATCTATAGATTCCAAATCAAATGAAGTGCCTAAAGATAAAAGCAAAGTGCAGATAGTATCACCAATGCTAAGCAACCAGCATGCATCCCCACAGGACGTAATTAAATCAAGTCGATTCATGAAGACTAATGCAACAACTCCTGTTAGTAGTAAGATTGCCACTAGAATATCTAAGCCATTAGTGCCTTCGACAAATATTAATTCCATTGAGAAAAAAGTTCCTCCAAGTGTTAAAAAGACAATTAGAATTTCTGGATCTGATCCTGCTCCAACGTCAGGTAAGAAGAATAAGCTCATGTCGATGTTAATTACGTTAACATAAGAAACTTGGGGCGGATATTTTCGAGCTTTTTAATTTTTTATTGCGTGTGCATTATGCCCTAATTTGTTATAATTTTTTTTGTTTTGCATGTGTTTTGAAAATTATTTAGAATTATTTTAGAAAATTAATTTCTGCTTTTCGTAATAACAGAAATTTTAGAGTTTATCATACTTGAAGAAAAGGTAATTATAATAGTTCTTTTTTTGAAATGCCAATATTTTGGTCTTCGCAAGGAAATACGGAAATGTAATATCACAAATTAAAATTTTTTATTTGTGGGAAATTTTATTTAATTTAGCTTTATTTGACTTTACTTTTAAATGATACACTCCACGCCAATCATTAGAGGCAGTAAAGTTTATTCTAATTGTTTGTTGTTTATGGCAGTAAAAATACTTTTGTTAACATGTATGTTGAGAAGTGTGCACATTGAGAGCCAACGAAGGAAATAGTTATTCAGAAGAAGTAAAATACACTGCCAAATTTATACAAACTCAAATATCTTTAAAACTCCACTTCAAAATCATCCCATCACAAACTATCATAAAAATGTTTTAAGGTAAGATAATTCATACAGGTGGAGGGAAATTTTAGGGAGAATGAGATGGAGAATTTTTTAACCTGACAAATGTTACAAGTAATCCACACCATATTTCACATAAAATTTTTACTCTGCAACATTGCAAATACAATTCTGATAACTAGAATTGCTTCAACAACTGGTACCCGAATAAATCATCGTGTGATTTGTATAAATCGGACTCGCGTTCACAGAGAAGAAAACCTGCAGATGTGCGCCTAACTTGACTGACTGCCATCGGCGTGAACCACCGGTACTTCACGCGAGAACTTTAAAAGAAAACTCTTTTACTAGTAAAGCCGGCGTGAACGTGCCAAATATATTTTGCAAAACTTTTTAGAACAGTGCTGAGTATCATCAAATCTTTTATGAGTAAAAGAGCAATAATAGCCTTATTTATACTTCATTTAAGATTCAAGAAAATTGCTAACGGATGCTCACCACTAGCTGCGTTTTTTTTGGTCTGATCCGGATCATTGAATATTCTGAATTGAGTTGACAACGAAAACATCTACAGCCAGCTGTGTGATTTCAGACTCTAAAAAATTCATCAAATTTTCATGCGTTTGAGCCATAGAAAATGTCAAAGCAGAACCAGGAAAAACCGAATTCACATTTTGAGATTCTGAATAATCAAAATCGTGACAATTTTCGCGGCAAATTCAGACTTCAAAATCGCCGACAATTAGCCAGTCAGCCGGCCATTAAAAGGTCAACATAGTTAAAAATTTTCAATGATTCGGATCAGATCAAAGAATCGCACAAGCTATAAGGAAGACATCTTATATAATAAAAAATGGTGTGTGTCTCGACCACATAAGCGCACAGTTAAAATGAAAACTTATAAACAGGCGACATTCTCCGTAATTTTAGTAAACTAAATTTTAAGAGGTCTATTTACTGACTCCGAACAATTCCTGACCTAACTTTGACACGAAAATTGTTCGTCCCTTGAACACTGTCAAACAAATCTCCATCTTAGTACTGATTATGTTGGCTGCTGCTTAGTGTTATTGATCGACTGATCGTTGCCTTAGCGTTTCACTTTGAATTCCGTGACGCAATTTTTCTGGCTTCCTATAAAAGTTTCGTTTAAATAAATATTAATCACTTCTCTAAAGTGCCATGAAAGCACTTTGGGCGGTTGAAGTTCTTTCCTTTCCTTAACACTGCAATGCTGTAAACTGAACTTATAGTAGAAGTGGTCTTGGATTGGTCAGTTTTTATGACCAATCTCTTTCAGCAGAATACTTCAGTCATGCTCTCTCATCTAGTGGGGACTGGCAAGGCAAGGTTCCCAACCCACAGACGCCGATTTCGATAAAATTTGGCACACAAGTAGTACTCGGCAAGTTGTATAAAAATCCGCTTTCAAAGTAAAATTCGCAGGCACCTTCCTTGGAGCCAACTGTATAAAAACAATTGTTGAGTATAGCATTTTTAGGGTTTTGTACTTTTTAATAAATGTCAACATATCTTCAGCATTCCTCGCTCTTGTAAAGTGACAGTTCATCCAAATTTTACAAGATGTGTTATGTATATTATTTCATTCTGTATACACATGTACGATCCATGCGGATGTTTTCGTCCTATTACAAAAATATAATAATGCTAAAAATACAGAGAAACAATTGAAATATAATAGATAATATTTTACTGGCGATATTGATATCTTCCCCACGTGGTATACATACAGAGTTGAACTTGAGTAGAATCAGGGTTGACCTTCATGTAATGGCAGGTTGAGTTGAAATCGAGTTGACTCGACTCGACTGCGCTTTGCTAGCTGGGTTGAGTCGAAATGATAGACGAAAGTGGTTTGTATATCCAGGTTGACTAGTCGAGTTGAGTTAAGACTTGGTAAGTTCTACGGGTTATTTTTTGGGAGGATATTTTTAACTTTTACTTCAATTTGGAGCTCTTAGGAATTGTGATCTCGAAGTTGTTTGAAGTAAATTTTAACACGATCTTTCAACTCTCTGTTCACAAATACGTGGGTTGAAATTTCAACTCAATCTCGACTCGATCTTTAAACCCTGGATGTATACGTGGTAACAGATAAAATGAATGCAGTGCTATATTTGCAAGCAAACTGGATTTTCGAAGAAGCTCTCCTATTTCAGGTGGGCAATTTGTTTGTTTGGCAAATATGCAATCTTTTTCGTAATGTCAATAATCCGCAATTCGCATTGCATTCTGTTTCGATTCCAGCAAGAGTTATCATTATGTTGGTGAAATGATCCAAAACATTCGAGGCAAAAATTTATAGAGGAGCGAAACAAGAGAGCAAATCCTAATGAGGTGAACTCCACTCTCCACCGTTGTTGCATGGGATTGATTCTCTTGTTTCGCTCCTATTATGTCGAATTTCCCGACTGATATTTCGAATTTTTCTCGCAGAGAACTGCACTTTCAAATCTGGAAATATTTTGAACTGAAAAAATCTTCGGTGGAGAACTAACGCAGACTACAAGCAAAATGATGTGATAGCTTTAAATCAGCTCATATAGTAGCACCAAAATGAAAGTAGTAGTACCGTAGTACAGAGAGATGGAGAGCAGTACAAAGGGCAGCGCTGCTTTGTATGGAAGAATGAATATTCCTCTCTTTGATGGGAGTCAATCTAAGCTTACCATTGCACCAAGTCTGCGCTCAGTTAAACTATTAAAAAAAAGTACATATTTTACTTCTAAATATAAATTAAAACTGATGTGTAGATTTCGTTAACTAGCTAACATATTTATGCTTATTCAGATTAGAAAAAATTCAAATAAGTAACAGTTGTTTAATTCTTTGCTATAATAATATCACATAGAACGGATCGATTTTCAGGCACAATATTAAATTAATAGTATCCATGAACATTGCAAATTCTAAATCAAGACTATGATTTTGTATTTAACCAAAAACACTTTTTGATTCTTCCGAATTTAATACAAATTAAGATACAACTGAATATAAATTTGTTTTTCTTTTATAGCTTCTGGTCGTAAGTTAACTGTAAGTGCAAAACGTCCGGGACATATAGGAGTCATAAATAAATCCCAGACGCTACCACGCAATTTAGGCTCAAAGGCCACAATGAATGGAATTAATGGAACACCGCAAAGGCAGCCCACCAAAACAGCAGCAACGCCACCGGCTGTTCGCCGCCAGTTCTCGGTAATATAACCTTGTATTATACTTTTAAATTGAAACTGGTTTTTCTGGAACTTAACAGATATCTAATTCACCTATTCGAAAGACAAATTCTGGTAGAAATACACCACCACCCCGATCTCGAACTCCTATTGGGGGTTCGGGAGTTACTTCACCAACCATAAGTGTAAAGGGAGTAGAGCCAAAACTTGTGCAAATTATTTTGGATGAAATTGTCGAAGGAGGTGCCAAGGTAGAGTGGTCAGATATTGCTGGCCAGGAGGTGGCAAAACAAGCATTGCAAGAAATGGTCATTTTACCGTCTGTTCGCCCTGAATTATTCACAGGTTCGCTCATTAATTATGTTATTTACAAAAAAAAAGGATTTAGTTCTCTTTCTTTGAAGGACTTAGAGCTCCAGCGAAAGGACTTTTGCTATTCGGTCCGCCAGGAAACGGGAAAACTCTTTTAGCAAGGGCTGTAGCAACAGAATGCAGTGCAACATTTCTCAATATTTCAGCAGCTTCACTGACCAGTAAATATGTTGGGGATGGAGAAAAGTTAGTAAGAGCACTATTTGCTGTGGCACGAGAAATGCAACCTTCGATTATTTTCATTGATGAGGTAGACTCCTTGTTATCTGAACGTAGCTCTGGCGAGCATGAAGCATCTAGAAGATTAAAAACTGAATTTCTAGTAGAATTTGATGGTCTTCCTGGTAATTCTGACAATGATCGTATAGTTGTACTTTCTGCAACTAATCGGCCGCAAGAATTAGATGAAGCAGCTCTTCGCCGATTCACAAAACGTGTTTATGTAACTCTTCCGGATTTGGAAACAAGAGAATTGCTTCTGAAACGGCTGCTAGAAAAACAGGGAAGCCCACTTGATGCAGATGCTCTAAAACGGCTAGCAGTAGTAACCGAAGGATACTCAGGATCCGACCTTACAGCTTTAGCCAAAGATGCTGCTTTAGAGCCCATAAGGGAATTAAATGTTGAGCAAGTGAAGCATTTAGATATAAGTGCAGTCCGCCCTATTACAGAAAAGGATTTTTATAATTCCCTCAAACGTATCCGGCGATCTGTTGCACCACAGAGCTTAGCTACTTATGAAAAGTGGTCAGAGGAATACGGAGATATAACAATGTAAATATCTGAATGAAGCTTAGACTTGGTGTTGAATTTTAGTTTGTTGTAAATTTAAGGTGTGTGTGTGTGTGTGAGATTGAATTGCACTCTCGACGACGAATTCAAAGGCTTTGCTTGCGTAAGTGCGCCTTTGTAAATTCATTTGTTTTGTTTCAGTCATTAATTTTATAACTCACCCCTTAAGAGAAAATGCAACTAAGTTGTGTGCTAAATTAATTTCACTTAGCTTACAAGAATTTTTTTTAATCACAAATTTCCCCTTCTCCACTACTATTGTTTAAACAAGTCTAGAATTTGTATTATTTCTAGTAATTTATTGTTTTGTTTTAATATTAATAATTGTGATCTTTAATATTAACTTATATCAAATTAACCACAGCGAATTTGTAAATGCCTGGCCTAACCGCATAAAGTTGTATATAATTTAGGATATTTCGATAATACAATTTACAAAATTATGATTTCTTGAATCATTCCATTGTAACACAGTAAACAAAACACAGCCAAATTGTGAAAAGAAATTATTTTTAGAGGTAAATCAAAAGTTTATGTAAAGAGCGTACTTTGTGCGTAGTAAGAAATACAGTTATTCTGCACTTGAAAAATAGAGCTCTTACAATATAATTAGAATTGAAACTAATTTTAAAAATTAGATAAATTGCGAATATTTATTTAAAAGTGATGACGAAGTGAAGAGCTTTTTTGAATATTAAAAATAATTTAGATTAAATATAAATTAATAAATTTAATGAAATTGAAGAAAAATCCGAATAACTGAAATTGGAGTGAAGGCAATAATTTTTTTTTTCATTTCTATTTGAACCGTTTAACGGGAATTTTTAATATTTCAAATTCTATTATTTTAATAACTTGTTCGTCCGAGTTCAAATCTTTATTTAAATGAAAAAAATATGCAAAGATACCAGCACATTTTTCTTGACACAATAATTTGATATTCGTCATTAATTTTGGCATAATAAATGTGTGAGAGTTTCCATACAATTTTTCACGCCGTCAAACCTTCTCTCAGTTCAGCGTGAAATCAAGAATTGGAAATAAAATCTTCGTTTTTTAAATTATATAAAAGGTAGCACCACGTGAAACTCTCCAAATTTTTCACAAGTATTTCACATGGCAAATTTGTCCAGGTACATTTTTATGCCCTAGATGTAGGGTATCATAGCTTTGAGCAAACGTTTGTAACGCATAAAAATATTATTGATACACAGAAGTTCGAAAATCGGCCAATTTCACCAACCCCTTCTTAGGATTGCCATATAAAACCTTTACCTATATCAAATAAAAAATTGATATTTGCCTTCTAAAATGAGAACACTTCGAAGGTAGATAGATAGGTTAACTTCGACATACAAGTACTTTAGTAATACCTAAATATTCTGACGGTAAATGAACCAAATTGGGCAACCCCTTCAAAAGCCAGCCATATAAAAATTTTATTTATTAAAATCAGAAATGTAAATTTTATTCAAAAGTTTTTGCGATCGTCATGAAAATACACATATACAGTCGAACCTCGATAACTCGAAAACCTCTGCAAATCGAACAAAAAGTTGTCTACCTTTCCCTACAAAAATGTAATAAATAAATTTACCTCTACAACTCGAATAATATTTCATCTAATAAATTCTTTACTCGGAAGAAATTTTTCTCCAGCCTTTAAAAACTCTGCAATACGAAGTAAATACGAATAGGAGAGAGATTTTTATAAAATATCGCTAAGAATTTTTTTCTACTGCAGTACCATACCATTTTCTTTTTAAAATTCAGTTTGTGAAAGTTCTATCTTGACGTAAGTTCAGAAATTATTCGAAACCTCTTTAGCCCGAATCAAAATTCGTTTCCCTCCAGGTTCGACTTAGAGAGGCTCGACTGTATATGTTTTCGAGGTCACTGATTACGAATCTGGAGTTGGATTTCTTAGATTCAAGTAAGTCAGGGTTCAACTCTGGAAATACAGTAAATGAAACATGAATTTAGGGTTTTGTTGTTGTAGTGGTAGGTATTTTGTTTTCATATGTCAGTTTTATAGGTATGAGTAGTAAACTCGACCGAACCCTTGGCCGAACTCGGGGTTCGAAAACTGCTATAAAGAGTTAACTCAGGTCAATCCAAAATTGTTAAATAAAACAAACTTTTAGAGGAACTGCTAGAAAGTGTCAAAGAAACCACGGTATAGAGAATACAAGGTCCGAACACTACTTCCAATATTTTGTCATCTCGTGACGTCATTTCGGCAAAAACTTTCTGCGCACTTTGAAGAATTATGGTTGGCTTCTTTACATAGCGAAAAGAGTATTTTCTTGAGTGAGAAGTAGTTGCTTTAGTTTCAAATATGGCGAAATGTGCTGTCATTAATTGTAAAAAGTACACGGGAAAGAAATCCTTGACGGATCCAGTGAGATTTTATGTGTTTCCTGAAGACAGAAAAGTGCAAAAGCTATGGATGAACGCTTGTGGCGAAAATGTTAATATAGATCCAAAAAACGCTAGAATTTGTTCTGAACATTTTACGGAAAGTGATTTTAGTGTAAAGGACTTGCTTCTTAGTTACATTAATGAAAATCATTTCGTTATGATAACAGCACCATTATGAAGAATGTAGAGCACATTTGAAATTTATATAATTACATTACTACTAATCTTTGTATAATACATTGCAAATTTTTATATGCTGAGCAATAGTTAGATTTTGCTATGATTTTCGTACTAATATTTCACAACTTAAGTGTAAATCAGCGCAGGTTGGCAGTGCATTTCCTTAACATAAAGAGTGTTACATTAAACTACTTAAAAACCACACTTCACAGAATATAACTTTATAAATAAATGTTGCTTAATACACTCCATAGAGGTGGAAACAAAGCGAATCTTTTCGTCCTTTAGAAGCCCGGATTCCAAGGTTTTGTGATTATAAAGGCTGAAATATATTCAGGAGGATATTATTGTAAAAAATAAGTGTAAAATATATTTATATAGTCATTTTATCCTTGAATTTATTGAAATCTCCATACGACATTTGCCGAGCTGACGTTACAGCCAAATGTCATTTTTCCCTCGAGCATACCTTGTATTCTCTATACCGTGAAAGAAACTGCAATAAAGTGAACTCTGAAATGAAATTCAACATAAATGTCAGTGGAATGTTCGCAAAACCGCGGATGTATGCGAATTTCACATTCAAGATGGCGGATCAAATATGGCGGTCGAAGATGTCAGTTTTTTCAGAAGTTTCGCGATTGTCAAAAGGTCCAAAAAGGTTGGAAAATTTCATTATTGAAATGGTGGTCAAGGTTGGTTAAAAGTTAAAGGAATAGCAAGCAGTTTAAAAAGTCATATAGTTGACGTAGTAGTTTTATGGCAATCGTGGCAATCATTTCTTTTTTTAGATGTAATTTAATTACAAATATAACTTGTAAAGCAATGCAATTTCTTAATCCAGTAGGCTTCTATTCTTTAGTTTGTTTAATGCTTACTGACAAGTATTAATGGTGCCAAGAGAATGAGATACGGAAAGAAAATAAAACCAAAAACAAGTCTTTTAAATTAATTAGCCTTACTTGAGTTTTGATTACAATATGTAAAAAAGTAATACGGAAAAAGTCTTTGAAATTCAATTTCCGACGGTAAGACTAATCTAGATATAAAAAGAATTAATAGAATAATGAAAAAGTGCATAATGATGTTTTAAAATATCTAACGGACCTTTATTATATCACTAAATAATTTGCATATAAAAGCATTGAATTGAATTTGGGGAATTATTAAAATGACACGAATAATCATCACAACATAATTTATCATAATTTAGAATCAAAATTTAAGAAATTCTAGACTGGTTTCAGCACAAAGCTTTTAATCTTTAATGTATGTTTTTTGTTCTTAAGTTAAATATGCCAAGGTTCTCGGGCAATAAATTAACTTAGGAATAATTTAATAATTCTAAAATTAAGTGCAAAACATTTGCTACTTTTATACAAAAAAAATAAAAAAATGAAAACTAAAAACAAAAAAATTACAATATAGAAATTGGAAAAGCAGAACAATCTAAAATATTTTTAGGAAATTTGTGAACTGTTTTCCGTGTATACAGCTTTGAAGGACTATAAAACAATTTAATGTTTTGCGTTAATCCTTAACAATTATTTTTTGATGTTTAATTCGCCCACATCAAAATACTCACAAATGAAATTTAGTGTAATGAAGGCACAAATGCTTTTGCAAAATCTGTATAAAATTATCAATATTGTTGCATTGACCTTCAGCATAAATAGCTAATCAAAATGAAGTCCCTGTCTAAATAAAATCCAAATTGTACATTTTAAAGGCAAACGATAAATACTCAAAAATTATAGAGTAGAACTAAAAAAGTATTTAATTCTGATTAGAAGTTTCCTTTATTGAGAATTTATTTTCCCCAGCAATTTTAATTGTAGAGATTAACGTGATTGTTCTAATTTATAGCTTCCTGGAAAGTATAGTAATATTAAATTATTTTAAAACAGTTTTGCATTTCATTTAACGGCCATCAAATTATAATTTCCCTTCCTAAAAATTCCGTTGCTCCAAACTTCTTTTCTAACTAGTCTTGAATCACAGCGAATTACAGCGGTCTTTTTCAAAAACAACAAACGACACGTGTCAAAATACGTGAACTCAAATGTCGGCATAACGTTTTTGTTATTGTTTTTAAAAACGTCGTTTCTCGACACATCGCCGTCGAAATTCGTGAACTGGGCCCTGAACTGTATCCTCTCGACCCTTCCCACTTTTCCTAGTACACTTAACGTGAAGCTTGTGGCTCTTAAAATCTCATTTCCTCGACAAAACATGGCTTGACAAATCCCATCGATGAAATTGTTTTACATGGTGGTTTTAACTTACCCTACGTTCAATGGGTACTTAATGATGAGGACAACAGCTGCCTTTCTAGTGGTAAGTGCTAACGATTAAGGAATTTCAGTTTCTTGACGCCATTGCTTTTTCTGACTTACACCAGTTGCGCCGTGTTAGGAATGCTTTGGGTAGGCAGCTGGACTTGATTTTTTTTTCTGACTCCAGTAATATGTTTGTTGAGTCTAGCTCGACTATCTTAGCTTCTTGCGTTCCGTTTGAATAATAGCGACCGCCTTCCACTTCACCCGCCTGTTCCGATAATGAAATGAGGTCTCTGAAGAACAACAGGAATAAGCTTTGGGAATAATTCCTTTAGACTAGGCAACCACCGAAAATTTGTGGCTTTGATGAGCTTAAGGCACATGTTCATCGGCCCTTTATAAAGAATATCTGATTGACATTCAGTGTAAACTTTTCAATGATCCACGCTCTTTCTTCGAACTCGTCAACGTCAAGAGAAAGGTTGACGGCTATCCTTCTTTTATGACCTTTGAGGGCTGTTCTAGCGCTGGCACCAGTGTTGTTTGTAATATGTTTGCCACTTTCTTTGAGAATGCATTTCTAGTCTCGGAATTTGAGCCTAATGCTGATTGTTTTTCGCACATTAACAATCATCCAGTTGCGGGTGACATATCTCCGTCGATTTCTGGTGAAATTATTATGGAGCAAATCGATAAGCTTAACTTCGACTTTAGTTCTGATCTTGATGCTGTGCCTCCTGCGGTAATCAAATCGTGCTCCAGTGCTTTTTCAGTTCCCCTGAGCATCCTTTCTCGTAAATCTCTTAGCAGCAGACGTTTCTCCCATTTATGGAAGGGTTCCTTTATTATACCAGGTACATAAAAAGGGTAACAGGAATGAGGTTTCAAATTATATATCCGTACAATGCAAGAATATTCTTTCTATCAAATGGTTTTGCATGAGGTATGGTTTTGTTTCGGGCAAATCTACGACCACTAAGTATTGGAATTTAATACAATTGCTCGCTTTGGTAACAATATGCAAACCGATTGCATTTATACAGATTTCGGCAAGGCTTTTGACCAATTTTCTCATTCGGTTATTATGCGAGCTCAATATCAAAACTTCTACAATTAAATAAAACATCCTTGAAATTATTGTACTCCAATTCTACGAACGCTGAAACGACCCTGACTGTAGATGTTACAGGGGAGAGATGCAGGTGGTGACACATTTCTGGCCCGTCACTCTTTGCAGAGAATTACAAATACTACTGCCCTCTTGGCGAACAGTTAGAAGCAGAGGAAAGAGATGGATTTAGACTGCTAATAGTACCCGTTCCCATTCTTAGTTTTTCCTTTTCCTCTCACATGGATAAAAAATTGACCTTCATATAATTTGTATTCGAGGACCTGTCTCGATCTTGCCCCTTAACAA
>QYTT01094794.1:7074-17354 GCA_006980735.1 Dasypogon diadema
ATGTCAAAACAAAAAACTAACCTCAAAAAACAATTGACGTTTAAGCTCCGTTCACATTTAACATCTGTCGGAACTATTGTAGCACCCTGTATTTTGTTGCAAAATTAAGTCTTTTTTTACGGTTCACTTCACTAAGTACTGGTTTTCTTCGTGCAACATGTGATACATAGCCAAGTTTGAGGTGGTGGTGTTGCTCCCTCGAAGTCGCTGCTTCCTTGGCTGTCTGCAGCTGGAGACGAGTTTGCGGCAGCTATTGCGGTTGAATCCAGATGAGACGGTGATTTTCCTTTGTTGTCCTTCGATGGGGGCGTTGGCTGTCATTACGGTTCTATCCGTGGCTGAAGAAGGTTGAGTGAGTTCTCCGTTAGTAGAGTCAATGCCAAAGCGGTTGCAGAATGTTATTAAGAACAAAGGAAACCATACCAAATATAAGGTAATGTAATATTTTTGGCAAGAGTAAATGTAGTTTTTTATTATTATTTTCAGATATTATTTGTTTCATTTCCGAAAACTTTTTCACATATCTGTGGAGAACAGTTTTTTTTTTAATTTTATAATTTTTACGATAATATTTGAGATAAACACAATTTTACACATGAATAGCATAAAGTACCATTTAGCTAATATTATTGTCAATAAATATATTATCCACAAGAAATAGATAGTTTTAATTTATCGTTTTTAATAAATTAAAAATGATTTCCGAAAATTTTTTCCACACCCCTCCATGTAATTCGGTGTTAGTCATCGGCTTTGTACTGGACTCGCAGACTTCATTAGTAAGATGTTAACATGAGCTGATCTTTAATTGGCTATTTTTATTCTTTATATAATATATAAGCGGCACTATGTCGCCATCAAAAATGTAACTTTTATGAATGTGATCTAAATCAAGATGTACTCCTCTACAAAGTCTCACATCAGAAATGCTGGATGAAGCCTTTGTCAATTATAACATGGTCGATTTGTGTGTATCTAATTCTTGATTTTTCCGGATTGCATTACGATGAAGAAAGTAACTTTTGAAGATAACTAAACCCTTAGATTTGGCACCGGTGGTCGAGCGGGCTAAGGCGCACGTCCGTAGAGTTTCTCCAATGTGGGCGCGGGTTCGAATCCCGCACAGGACACGCCGATTTTTCTGGGTACCAGTGGTTGAGGCAATTCTACTGACAAGAATTGTACTTGCGAAGCTACTGGGATGTTGCACAGTAAAAATTCATGCCAGAAATTGGCTCACTTATAACATTTGTCAGGTTAAAATTTCCCAATCTCCCTTTCCCTAATTTCCTTCCGACTAAGCTATGCTGTTTGCATCATAGGGTTGTCCTCTGAGCTTAGGCCACACCTTAAAAAAACAGATTCTACTGCTCTTATTATTGTGGTTCCATAGTATGCCGCAGATAACGAATCGAAGATTAATTTTAGGCCATCGCCCAGCATCCTTTCTGTTGTGTATGTCAACAGAAAAAAGAGGTTGTTTAATTAATTCCTCTACAATTTTATTGTATAAAACAATTGCCAATAACAGCTGAACAACTGAAATGAATTCTCATGATCATCAATCCCGTGACTGCTACGTTCAATGCCCAATTTCCATAGCTTCCTTTGGTTGAATACTCATTGCCTTCTCAGTACTAGATGCAGATGCTTGCTTATTGTTATCTATACAACACTCTTCCACACGCGATGAAAAGCTGGTATATATTAAACGATCCGGAGGTTGTCTGATTCGTGTGAAACGCCGAACTGGAATATTCATTTCAGCTGGAGTCTTACTGATGATCTGAGACTTTCAACAGTATCGCACGGCAGGTTCTGATTGGACCAAATGCCTAGATTTTCGATTCCCTCATGCACTTTCGTATTTGCACCGGTGGGGGCTATTGGTAAGTGTATCATGTCGTCCGTCTGTAACTGTTCCCTGTCAAGGTTAAAATGGTCCGAACTTACAGTTTGTTCGCTATTAATTTCCTGGTTTGTAATAATCAAACTCTTGCTTCTTGGTTCACATTCTATTCTACAGAGTTGGTCTACATGCCGTATTATTTTTTTTTCGTCCAGCAAAACTTCGTAGTACAAGCTACCTTTCTTTGCCCAAATTAGACCAAAATTCCACTTACACTACTTATTATTATACACGCGGGCTTGGACCAAATCGTCCACTTCAAATTATTGCATTTTCTTTGAAGAATTCTTTCCTCGGTCATCGTCTGCTCTTATTTGATTCTTCTTAATGAGATCGATTCGGGTTCGTATTTGACGTTTAAACATTAATTCAAATGGACTTCGTCCGGTCAAACTGTTTGGAGTTTTGCGATATTGCATAAGCAATTTAGACAATTTGACGTTAATATATCCCTCTTCATTTTCCACAGCCCCCAATCCTTGTTTAATAGTCTGGACAAATCGTTCTGCTAGACCATTCGTCGCTGGATGATGTGGCGCTGTAAACTTATGGCTTATACCATTAGATTTCAGAAACCCCTCAAATTCATAACATCGAAATTGAGAGAATTTGCAAACAGTTCTCGTAAGGTTTCAACGGTCTGGCTTGCTGTTATGCTTACGTGCGATATAGCCTCAACCCACTTGATGTGATCATCGACTACTATTCGAAAATTTTTCTCCATGAAAGGTCCCGCAAAATCTAAATGAAGACGTTACTATGGTTCTTTTGTATATTCCCAGGGATGAACTGCAACTTTCTTCGGATTTGCCTTTAATTTTTACACAGCTGCAACATTTGCGGCATAACGACTCTATATCCTGATCAATATTTTTCCACCATACATAACTTCTCGCAAGAGCTTTCATGTGCACCATACCTGTATGAGCCGTATGTAATTCATCAAGTACCCTCTGCTGTAATGATTTCGGTATCATAACTCTGATGCCCTTAAATACACATCCACTTTGTAACGAAAAATGGATTAAGGTGTCACCATATGGCGAAGGCTTGCCGGCAGGCATTATAGTACTCCAAATATTCCGGACTCTTTAGAGTTTCCTTTAGTATATCACTTCGAGTTACCGGTAGAACTTCTATATGATTCATAAGGAACGTCACATCTGCATCAGGTTCTTCACTCTCTTTGTCGATGGGAACCCTCTAAGTCCAATAAGGTAGAATCCATATATCTCTGTCATGCTTCGGGACATTATTGTATACTTCTTCTAACTTTTCGTAAAATATATCCTAGCTCGTGAAGGGGGAATATTGCCACTCATCTTGGAAACGACATCCTCTTTTTAAATTCCATACACGCTAGTGCGTTCCGTTCGCAACTGCTCAAATTTGTTGATAATGGTTTTCTGTAAAGGTTTTCTTTCCCTTAATAGTGTTCGCTTTGACGTAATACGAATGTTGCTGTTGGCCTTGCTATTGTACTCATCCTCCGCCAACCCCACTGCACTGTTCTACTCGTACACAATCATGCAGTACTTTGTCGGATCTTATCTTGAACACGACAGAGTTGAATTCATCATCTCGAAAGCGGCCGTTCCTTGTCTTCTATCAGGACTAAATGCCCTAGATCGCGCTATTAGTCACGATTTTATTTCGGTATTTAGTCCTGACGACAATGGGGTGGAGGAAAATTGGGTTACTCAGCCGATGGTGTTGCTGTGGCTTTGGTGTTTGGGGGAATTACCCCGTTCGGATGGTAAACTAAACCCGAATGTCCTGCCAGCCCTGATTCACGAATTTCTAATGCTTGGTGCCTGCTCCCCCGTATTGCTAGCCTGCCTTCCTTCGCCTACCCCCATAGCCGTCGAGCCCTAGCTGGAACTCAAAAGGAAGTTTTACCGAAGAGGGGCAGGGGTATTTAGGCAGATATGTCAAAATTGATTCCCTAGTGACTCCTTCGCTTCGCAAGGTGAATCCTACAGAGGGACTTGGGTCCCCGGAACCCGTCACTTGATCATGCGATTAAATAGATGCTTTCGGGGATTTTCTTGTACTTCTTATGCCTCGGAAGCATAATATCCCGGGTTTTAACCAAAGCATTAAAAGCCTTTGAGGTGAGTTTTTTTATGAGTATAGACGAAGAATAAATGGGGAATTATAAGATATCGGAATATAGTAAGCTAACATGTAACAAACTAAGGTAGTTACGTCACGTTTTCTATACCAGAAAATTTAGATGGTACCATTGCTTACCAACATGAAAAATAACTTCTGGTATTTAACCCCTAATGGAGTGGAGACGATTACGCACAAACAATAAATTATTATTCAGGGCTCCTAATATAACTAACTTTTTAAAAATCTGGTAAACTCAGGTGGCTCGGCTATGCGATTAAAATAAACGATCAGAGGATGTCTGGGGCTGGATGTCTGGGGTTTGGATGGAGGTCCTGAGGGTAAGCAGAAACATGGAAATCTTCATGCATGTTGGTTTAGTGACGAGAAATGAGACCTACAAACGTTATACGTCGGTAACTAACAAGAATATGATCATAAATACGACAAATACGATCTTTCAAACTTCCATATTTAAATTTCCATTGACATATGTCCATTAGTTTGGTTCGGCAAATATTAAAAGCAAGCAACTTTCCACTTTTTTAACAATGGAGAAAATATTAATTAGACATTGTTTTTTAATGGAAAATACTGGTGTGTAAATGGAGGAGTGGTTAGACAAACATTATGGTGAATTGGCATCTTAAGGTGAGTCCAGGCCAAAGCAAACAATAGCGAACGAACGAACGAATTTGGCCAGTGTGTACGTCAGCGCAAAGCGAACGAATGAACTTGAAGCACATGCCAGGTTTGCGGTCTACCAACAAATGTTTGGACTTTCGTTCGTTCGCTCGTTAATTTCCATCGAAGGAATTTGTTTTGGTATGGACGGTTTTTAAATTTTGGCAAATTCAGGAAAAGCAAGCAAACGAATTTTTAACAGTATGTACGTTATTTCAAAGTAAACGAAGACGTTTGTAATCGTTGTTCAACGTTTGCAACAGCTTGAAGTTTTGTGAAAGTACTACCCAAAAGTGGACGAAATTTTCGTTTTTTTTTTGTTACGGTTGTAAAAATGAAAAATAAAATAACGAAGCAAAACACAAATTATAGAGACAGTATCCCTGCAAAAGAAAGATTGGCTATTACTCTACGGGTTTCAGCCGCAAGAGATTCCTATACAAGTTTGAGTTATTTATTTAGGGTACCTATCAAAACAATCAATTTCCTCTATTGTTCCGGAGGTATGCGTAGCTATAGTTGATGCATTTCCTATCAACACATTCGTTTGAGTTACCCATCGACGACGGAACTTCAGCAAACGCTTACACATTTGATTGTGACCAGTTAACAACACGTCCAGATACAAAGAAATTCGTTCGGTACCCATAAGCAAAGGATGGAACGAATGTGGAAGCATTTGGTAATAACTCCGAACCCTAGCGAAAGCTTCAAATTCGCCTTTTGTCTTCTGTATACACCGAAAAAATTCGTTCGTTCGTTTGCTTTGATATTTGCTCTACTTCAATGTGCATCCACACTAAAACTTTAACTATAAGCACATGTGGCCAAAGGTTCGTTCGGTACCACCATTTGCTTTGGTCTGAATCCACCTTTAGAAATCAACGTCCGAGCGCACGAGATGCTGAACATTATGGTAGACCAAGAGGGGCAATAATGCCTGAAATCATCGCAAAAATTCATCAAATAATAAGAAGTGATCGTAAAGTGAAAATTCGTAAGATGTAGACATTTGGAAATGAGAAGGTTGGTTGTATAATGGGTGCCGTGTACCATTCACAATAAACCAAAAATAACAACGAGTGGTAGATTCAGAGCAATGTTTAAAGCTATTTCAAAGTAATTCAAAGGAATTTTTGCGTCGAGGAAACATGGATTTATCGCTACACACCCTTCAGATTACTGAATAGAACCTGGTTCGACCAAAAGCAAGTCATTCACCTGCAAAAGTCTTAACCGATGTTTTTGGGGACGGGCATGAATATTGAATACCTTGAACAAAAAATAACGCTCACGGGAGAAGTATATGCAGCCCTGGACAGCAATTAACGTAGAAAGCAGTGTTCTTTAATCATGACAATGCACCAGCTCATTCAGCAGGAGTTCCCACAGCAAAATTGGTAGAATGACGAAATAAAGTGCTTCCACACCCAGTCTATTCTCCAGTTTTAGTATCATGCGATTTCTACTTTTTTTTAAAATTTGAAACGATTGCTTTCTGGACGCATATTCTTCTCAAATGACGAAGTAATCCCTAAAAACTTTCAGCATTGTTGGATGAAGTGTGAATAAACACAAGGATTTTTACAAAAAAATTTCCTTGTCGAGGCTAAAGACGTAATTCATTTCTCATGTTTATCGAATCTACCAATATAGCTAGAAATGAAGATATATACGGATAGAATTGTGAAGATATCCAAAAGATGGATAGTTATCGAGAAAAATCACAAATACTTTGATGGATAAAGCGAAATCCGAGAAAAATTATGTTTCAATTTGTCCGAAAAATGCTAAAAAATTTCCTTTCCACCCCAAAATATTCCTCTGTATGAATTCCTTTTTGTTCAATAGTAGAAAATACTGAATTAACTCTTAAATCCCAAGTCAACCCAAATGTCTTTCATGAATCTGCACTCTTATGAATGTGAACATAATAATAGTACCATCAAAATTTCTTTAATACTGTTCTGTTAACCGACGAGCTGCACGGTGTTGAATGCGCTCGGGAGTAAGTGTAATCCTTATTTCAAAGTCGTCCCATGCAACGCCCTCAATGGAAGTTTTTTTTAGGAGTGTAACAAGTGCTGTTAATGTCGCAAGTGTGTGTTACTAAGCAGAAATAATGGGAATAACTGGAGATGCATGCAGTGTAGGTTTCCCTTTTGTTCGTAATGTTAGCGCGTGAGCAACACAAACATTTCAAATCAATCTCGCATGCAAAGCGAGGGGGTGAAAAAATGCTCGCTATAAAATAAAATCAAAGCATGGGGAACGAGAACGGAATGAAAGGCAAATTAGTCGCTTAACAATTTCAGGGAATTTTATTGTAATTTAACCCAACAGAAACGTTTACCAATAATACAAATGAGATTTATGAATTTGTGAGCACGGAAATGATGCAAATGGAATGACAAAACGGTGAGATCTATGTGGTGGGATATGCTCGCGAGTAATTGCAACATGAAGAGGCAGTTAATCGCCTTCGGGTTGCCACTTGTCTGTAGTGAAATCAATATAAAATGCAATTCCACCTGTGGGACACTTTTCCCCTCGTGAACAGTTTCCCTCGCAAATATGTTTGTTTAATAGGAGCTCCTCGTAACTGTTCAACGCTGCAATGCACTTGTCCTTGTCCATCTGTTCCAGCGCTATGCTGGGAAACCGCTCACGAAGGCGTTTCCTCTCCTAAAATTACAAATTCCACCATTAGAAAAAAATTAATTCGGGTCATCCATCAAGAAAATGGGGGCAAAGAATTTTGGCTTGATGCCTTGCTGCCTACTTACATCCGCCAATTTATACATTTCAAACTCTTGCAACTGAGTCTGAAATCCCAGATTAGGGTTTGCTACAGCACGACCAGCTCGGACAACCTTGAGAGCCTCCTTCCAACTTAGATTTGTAACGCTCATAATGTAGGCAACTGCAACCGTGACTGACCTGGACATTCCCGCAAGGCAGTGTATAAGGACATTTCCTTCCCGTAACCGGGCCGCATGTATAAAATCATTACAAACTGAAAAATATTGTGCCAAATTTTGCTCTGGTGTATCAGCAGCCATCACGCAAAGGTAGTGCTTGTCCTAGAAAAGAAAACTTACAAAATTCTGAAAGAAGGTAGAGAGATGTCAGCTTACAGGAAGAAGTCTTCTGGGGCTGTCATGAATTGCAACTATATGCGATATTTGATGACGTTCTAGTTGCTGATGGTCCTTGGAGTCCCGATAATTGCCAACATAAAGTCCTGGCAAGACCTGTGTGCAAAAGAAAATCACAAACTTACAAAACAATTGCAAGAAAAGATTCCTCCTTTTTACTTTCCTCGCACATGTTTCAGTTAACTTTTGGCAACGACATGTGTACTAATGCGACTGAAGAAATATTTATAAAAGATAATGATCATCTCACAAAGTTTAAGACGGACAAAGTTCACGTTTAAATAAAAAGTACATGGCACAAATAGCTGGAGATTTTTCGTAACAAAATAACATCGTTCAGCAATTGTTTTGGATATGCAAATGTCAATGTAAGTGTCTCTACTTGATGGTAGAGGGCGCAAAGAAAATTAGTAGGCAAGAACCTGTTTTGAGCGAGGACCAACACTTCGACTTTTTAGGGAACTTTTTCCCGAAGGTTTATGTGTAAAATATTTAAGATTTAACCCTTTGCACTCCTTTGGCTCCGCTGCGGCACCAATTTATTGCAGCAACTTAGGATTTAATTTTTAATTGACATTCAACTAAGAACTGTAAACTGATAGATGACGAATTAACTTAATATTAGATTTTGCTTTTGATTATAAAAATTCTTATTGGGCTGTCAGCTCGTAATAACAAAAGTCCTTGAAGTTTTAAAGGATTAAATATTTCTGAAATTGCATAGTTCCAGGTGCTGGAAAAGTTCGGAGTGCAAAGGGTTAAAGGATTAAATATTTCTGAAATTGCATAGTTCCAGGTGCTGGAAAAGTCCGGAGTGCAAAGGGTTAAACTTCAAATTGTCAGGTTACTTTTTTGACTTGAATTTACATTAGATAAATTTAATTTTCACGACTTAACGATGATAAATATAAAAAAATGAATGACAAGGTAGCTAACCGCTACATATATCAAAAAAATTTTCTAGCAATAAATAATATAACTCAATCCTTTGCACTCAGAGCTTTCCCAACACCTATAACTATGCAATTTCAGAAATATTTAGCTCTTTGTACCCCGAAGGCGACTGTGAGTCTCAATTATATTGCAGCAATTTAGGCGTTTATTTTTAATTGGCATTCAATTAAATACTATAAGCTGATAGATGACTAGTGAGCTCAATACTAGGTTTAGCTTTTTATTATAAAAAATCTTACTGGGCTGTCATATCGTAATAATAAAAGTCCTTGAAGTTATAAGAGATTAAATATTTATGAAATTGCATAGTTGGAGGTGTTGGGAAAGTTCGAAGTGCAAAGGGTTAATGGTAGCTAACTTTGGTACAAAAAACTCAATTAAGGATTTTGATATCCTGATTAGACTTTAGACATCATAAATCAGCCTCTTCATTAGTATATAGCTAGAACTTGTATGATTTGTTCATTTCACCGTTATTTTATTGTGCTCTTGAGTTGAAAAGATTTTTCGACTTGTGTGGATTAAATTTACTATAGTAAATTTAATTAAATGTAACAATCTCACTTCCTTTCTTATCGCAATCCAAAATTATCGCTAGGCAACACTTTTCACTTTGAGTTGTTCGCTGCTAGAAATCCGATTCAACTGTGTCTCCACTCAGTGAACTGCAGCTTAGGCTTTGTTTACATCTGACACTTTTGTCTACATTTTGTTTCCGCGACACTTGACATTTCTCTTTGAATGCGTCTGTCTACATCTGAACGAATTTTCGATATATTTGTGTCTTGAAAAATGTGTAGCGAAAATAAGTGTCAACTATCGAGGAAAGAAATATAAGCTGTGTTTGCATCTGAAGGCGTATAGCGATTTAAAATCGCTCCACCGTTTACATCAGAGTAGCGATAAATGTAGTGGAAAAAGTGTCGTTCAAAATTTAGAGAAATGTAGGCAAATAGTTCCTACTGCGTTTAAACCAACTAGTTGCTACATTTATTTCATAAATGTGTGCAACACAAGTATTTTAAGTTAGTATGGTCTTTGACACCGGCAGAACATGAACGGCAGAAGAAAAATAGCCGCTGCTTTAATTATTATAAATTTCAATAATATTTTATTATTAATATTTTAGATTATTGATATTTTAGATTAGATTTTCAACTTTTCCCTTCTTGGTGAGATAATAATAAGTTAATTAAAAATTCCTGAATTATATTTTTCTTGTAAAATTTGGAAAACCATATGTATCTAGTTAATCAAATAAAATTTTTAATAAAAAGTCAATGAAAATCTTGACTATAATCCTATAAATCGTGCATTCGTTTTTACCTACATAAAGAAGAGAAAAAGAATTATCGGGACCTTTAAAAATTTCGGTGTGTATTGTTTTTTAATTTTTAATCTACTATAAAGGAAGCTGTACCAATTCTCATAAAAATTCTTCTTGTAAATTTCTATTCTTT
>QYTT01094794.1:17374-35844 GCA_006980735.1 Dasypogon diadema
CGTTCAAAATTTAGAGAAATGTAGGCAAATAGTTCCTACTGCGTTTAAACCAACTAGTTGCTACATTTATTTCATAAATGTGTGCAACACAAGTATTTTAAGTTAGTATGGTCTTTGACACCGGCAGAACATGAACGGCAGAAGAAAAATAGCCGCTGCTTTAATTATTATAAATTACAATAATATTTTAGATTAGATTTTCAACTTTTCCCTTCTTGGTGAGATGATAATAAATTAATTAAAAATTCCCGAATTATATTTTTCTTGTAATATTTGGAAAACCATATTATATGTGTCTAGTTAATCAAATAAAATTTTTATTAAAATGCCAATGAAAATCTTGACTATAATCCTATAAATCGTGCATTCGTTTTTACCTACATAAAGAAGAGAAAAAGAATTATCGGGACCTTTAAAAATTTCGGTGTGTATTGTTTTTTAATTTTTAATCTACTATAAAGGAAGCTGTACCAATTCTCATAAAAATTCTTCTTGTAAATTTCTATTCTTTAATATACGATTAAAAATTTTATTGTATACTTACTGAAAAACAAATTCAAAACGCAAAAAATACAAATCCAAATGGAATGAATTGCTTACACAAATGTCCAGAGTAGACCTGCAGTCAACTCGAGGAAGTTGTGTCTCGCTATACAAAAATGCTCATGTATTGGGTAATTGCCGTACAGGTTAGTTGACAGACGACACTACTTTCGCTGAAATAACTTTAGGGAATTTTTAACTGCGAGTAAAAATTTCTGATGAGTTTACATCAAACCATCTTCCTCTACATTTGTGTAGGCAAATTTTAATGGAACTCTATGTCAGCTGACACTAGTCTCACTGTACATTTCTATAGCCGAATCGTGAAAGATATTTCACTATAGAGATCAGTTTACATCAGTGTTTAATATATAAATTCGGGCAATTTGTGTCAGATGTAAACTCAGCCTTATATATACCTTATATATAGTTCGGGTGTGAGTGCCGAAAAGGTTCGCGGTCTTGCTGGATACTTTGTTTCTCGAAACGGGGAGAGAGTTTTATAGTGCTTGGTGTAAGAAGTCTAGTCAATGATCATAGATGGCCCTGGAGTCGTCACGCTGCCCCCTCCTTAGAACTGTTCGTCTCAAACAGTTATCCCACCGGGATCTAAATACGGACACATCCTGTCCTCGCTGTATCCTGTAGACGGTGTCGTTGATGCGTGTTATTACCTTATAGGGTCCTTCCCATTGCCGCTGAAGTTTTGGTGATTTCCCTCTAGGCCAGCGCAGGTTAAACAACCAGACCAGGTCACCTTCATTAAATCCTAGCACCGATTTTAAGTTCCTCCTTGCTACTCCATGGATTTCCATAAGTTGGTCTCGGGGTTTGAGTTGATATTTCACCTTATCTAAGCGTTACAAGTTTGAGTTGACTAGGTAATCGAATTTGCTTCCCAAAGATCAATCTTGATTGGGTTTGTCCAGTAGAATTGTGAACGTACTGTTCTGTTGATAGTCGTCGTCAACAAGACAGAACAAATGAAGCACTTTTTCAACTAGTATTCAACCACAAACTCAAGTTTTCAAAGTAAAGTGTCTTATTCTTAACTAGTGTACTTTCCTATTGGAAATTTGCCTCATGAGATGCTTCACTCATGTACAGAACAAGTACACGTTATAGCCGTTCGTTTTAGTTATTACTTCGTTAGATTGCAGCAGTCAACGAATTTTCACGATTTCACGATTTTACTAGATTGAATTTTTATGATAGTATATTTTCAACTGTCAGCGGTGAATGCGCTTACAAGCTGGACTTGAATCGATGCGATTTCGCAGAAAATGTATCGATTTTCGTGGATCGATCTATAAAAAAATAGCTAAAAAATCGATATTTTTGAAAAAGAAAATCGATACGGAAGCAAATCGATACAATATCGCCATCACTCGCCCGTGGAAGACTGGCTTCCGAGACGTTCACTCGATTGCATAATTCCTCATCGGCAGTAATTTTTCTTATCCGAATAGTGCTTCATGAAGCGGAGGTGTTTTTAAATTATGTTTAGTTCCTTATCCTTGTCCTCATTTTCAAATAAACTAAAACAAATTGAACTACTGTAAACTATAAAACATCAGTTGGCCTTTGAAAAAACGGTCCTCCTTAAGCAAAATATGCACTGACATTTCCACTCAGCCTTCACATTTCCCCTCCTTCCACATCTCCATTTTCCTTTCTGCCTTCTCATAGGGTACTCCTGAGCTTTGACATCACCGTAGAAAAAATGTCAAGTAGAGGTACGAGTTCTAATGAAGAAAAGTTTCGAAACTTCACTTTGCTAAGTTTGTCTCCAGGACGAAAGGTGTAAAAGCGGTTCAATGAGCGGGTATCTTGGGTAAAGATTATTCTATATATATTATACATTATAATTAGACCAGAAGTTTCGTTGGAACAATGTCCATTAAAATAAAGACAAAAGAACATTAGACAAGTACCATTGCGTTGATACTTTACAGAATCAATTTTAGAGATAATCACCTCATTACCAATTAGTTCATAAACGCGGACTATCCAGTACGCCCAACCTCTCACTGATTGGCCCAGGCTCAATACATTCTTCAAGGAAGTTAACTGGACTGACTGTTTTGCCTCAAAAAACGTAGAGCACTGCTGCGAAGCGTTAACCAACATTATATGGTTCGGGATGTACGCCTTCATCCCCCATAGCTACAAAAGTTTAAAACCAAATAAGAACTCTTGGTTTACAGAGGATTGTCGAAACGCTTTGAAGAACAAGGAAATGGCTTTTCGGGCCTACAAGGCGAATAAATAAACTCGGAAACAAGACGGATCTACACGGAAGCTCGCAACAAATGTAAATCCACCATTAGCAAATCCAAGTTCCAATTCGACCAGAATGTTAGAAAAAGCGTGTTTACATGTCCCAGAGACAGTAAAGGCTTCTGGTCGCTTGTTAAGCCCGTCAAAACTAATTTCACCTCTTCTTCCATTCCACCCCTCATACATAATGGGAATGTATTTATGGACTCTTTGGAAAATGCAAATGTACTAGCTGCCACTTTCGCTACTAATTCGCACCTTCGTCCTACCACGCAAGCACCACCTGCGCTTTCCTCCGCTAGTAACACCATCCAAGAGCCGCTACATTTCCGCACGCGTGAGGTTTTTAAAGTCCTTGCGAATCTTGACGTGTATAAAGCCACTGGACCTGATGGTATATCGCCTCTGCTCCTGAAGTGCTGCGCCTGCTCCCTGGCTAAACCTCTGAGGAAAATATTTCATCTATCATATTCTAAAGGTGTTTTTCCAACGCTGTGGAAACTCTCTCATGTTCAGCCAGTTCCAAAAAAGGGGGAGGCATGCGATCCCTCTAACTACAGACCAATAGCTATCACTTCGATTCTAGCAAAGGTTTTTGAGACTCTTATCAACGCACAATTGATAAAATATCTCGAGACAAACAGTCTAATCCATGATTGCCAATATGGCTTCCGTTCCGGACGCTCTACTGGCGATTTGATGACATTCCGCACTGAGCGTTGGCACCATTGCCTCCATAGCTTTGGTGAGTCGGGTGTGGTTGCGTTGGACATCTCGAAGGCCTTTAACAGAGTCTGGCACTCTGCCCTTTTAGCCAAACTCCCAGCATTTGGTCTAGACCCTTCGCTTCTTACTTGGATTGGTAGCTTCCTTTCTGACCGTTCCATCCGAGTTATTGTGGACGGTGTCATCTCTAACGCCTTCAACATCAATGCCAGTGTGCCACAGGACTCTGTATTATCCTCGACTCTCTTTCTGCTCTTCATTAATGATATCCTATCTCTTACCTCCAATCCAATTCACAGTTTTGCAGATGACAGTATCCTTGATTTTGCGTACTCATTTGAGTCAGTGGCTGCCTCCCGCAGCAATGCCACTGATATTAATCGAGCACGCATGTTTAGATCGTTTAACGATGATATTATTAAAATCCTCGCCTGGGGTAGGGCGAATCGTGTCGAGCTCAATGCATCCAAAACCCAAAGCTGTTTGATTTCCCTTAAGAAATCTACAAACCTCCCTCCCCCTCTCTTCGTGAATGGGGTGAGTATATCAAACTCTCCTAACTTGAACATCCTAGGAGTCCAGGTATCCAACAATCTTAGTTGGACTGATCACATCTTTGCCATTGCAAAGAATGCAATGAAGTGGCTGGGTTTTTTGCAACGATGCAAGAAATACTTTACCCCATATGATTTAGCATTCCGAACCGCAGAAAACGTACTGAATGGAATGAAAACCTATGAAAAATAATAAAAACGTTACCTGCAGCAATTTTGTTCCATTTGGAAATTTCGTATTTCTTTTATTTCGTTCCTTTCGTTTTACCTACTTTTAGTAAAATAAAAAATCCAATAAAGTAATGATAATTAAATGAAACAGAAAATCCAATCGAGAACACAAAAATTATGTAAAAGAGAATCGAGGTTCTGCTAATAAATTCATTTGGCTGCAAAACGAATTTCTTGTCGCATCTCCATAAGAAAACTCTGTCGCCAAATAGAATTCACATAAGAGCTTTGAAATTTGGAGCAAATTGTGGTGTGAATAAATGAAAAACAATAAATATCTCTACCATAATACTATTTCGTACCTGTTGGAACGAAACGTTTTAAATTACTGTTTTTGTTTGGAACGGTTGAAAGATTGAGTTTAGATTAAGTTGAAATTTCAACCCGTGTACTTGTAAACAGAAGGTTGAAAGATCAAGTTGAGATTGAGTTCAAGCAAGGTCGGAATCACAGTTTTATATAAAAAAGCTTAACTTTCCAATTTTTGATAAAATATAAATAATTACAACGCCGTAAAAGCTACAAAATGTTTTGATTACTCAATCCGCGTATACAAAACCACATTTATCTGTTATTTCGACTCGACGTGGTATATATATATGTGGGAATACACGGGAGTAAAAAATGGAGAGACTCTTGCGTTAAACTTAAATTTATTGAAAGAAAAAAAATTGCACGAACTTGTGTGCCGCCGGCTGATCCCTGCTGCTGCTCAAGAGGAACTGCCCTCCAGTGTCTACTTCTTCCTCTTCGCTTCGTTATGATGATACCCTCAGTGTTGCCAGCTTTCAAAACTCTTTGGAGAGTTTTGATAACTTAAAATCCTACAATTCGGCCGTCCTGACGTTTTCGTCGTCCCGACGAAATGTGAAATACTACGTGTTCTTGGCGTAAGTCGGTTTCTTTAGATGAGTCTCTAGTCCTAGCGTCTTCAGATAAGTTAAGGCTTCTTTGGTTAAGGCTTCTTTGGTTAAGGCTTCTTCGTTGGCTGTATATCTTGTCTCGACTTTGTCCTTAGGTAATTCTTCTTCGATGGTTGATTATGTCGTCTTCACGTCTTCTTCGGATAGTTCTTCTTCATCGGGTGAGTATTTCGTCTTAATATCTTCTTTGGATAATTCATCTTTGGATAATTCTTCTTCGGATAGTTCTTCTTCATCAAGTGAGTATTTCCATTATTTTAAACTCGTCTTCAGTAGGTCAAACAATCTTATAGCTACAAATTTGTAGCTATTTGTTGCCAGCTATCAAAACTCTTTGGAGAGTTCTACATATATAGGTGTTACCTGCTTCATGACCTTAACATTTCCAGATGTTTGGAAGTATTCTAAAATAATATTCTTTCATTTATATCTCAAGTACTTGAAAACTTTATGGACTCGCAAATTATTGAGTACATCAATAATCATGAAATGCTGCATAGTTTTCAGTCCGGCTTTCGCAAAAATCATAGTTATACAACGGCTTTGTTAAATGTCACAAATGATATTCGTCAAGTAATTAATGAGGATAAATTTAGTGCTCTGTTGCTGGTAGACTTTTCAAAGAAACAAATTCAGTTTTACAAATGGGGCAGTGAACCTAATTGAGAATTATCTGAGCAATCGGTACCAAGCTGTTTGTGTTTATGACAGTTACTCTACATTCTTACAGATTCATTTTGGTATTCCGCAAGGCTCAGTATTAGGCCCACTTCTCTTCTGTCTATTTATTAACGATATATTCAAATGTATCAGATATACTGCTATGCACTTATATGCAGATGATGTGTTTATAAATTAGTAAAATCATTGAAAGAAGACGTTAACTCAGAAAAATCGAAATTTTTCTCACTGGTTTATGGGTTTGCCTTCCTTGGAAAATTTCAAATAAATTTTTGAGGATGCAAAAGATAGATATATAAAACAATACATCTATCTCTTTTTTCGCCTCATGTTCAATTGCAAAGATTTTAGTTCAGTTCCATATTTTGAGTTTAAGGGAGAGAGTTATATTTTGATGCACTTTTGGTATCAATATCTAGTGTGTGTTTGTTCAGAAGCGCTCCATCTATTTATACAATTATGATATATATGGTTCCAAGTGATTATACATACGTCAACAAAAAATTTTCTACTAACAGGTTACACGTTTATCACTGCGAAATATATCAAAGACAATATAAGATTAGTGTACGACCTGTCTTAGAAGATGTAATTGTAAAGGTTGTGTCAACGTGGTTTCGTCAATTGGCGTCCATTTCTGTCCTTTCGATCATTTTTGAAGAGCACTAGTGAATTAATATAGTTAAATTACATATTATTGATATGTTAGAATGCAATTATTTCTGCTTCACTATTCCTAAAATCCCAGAATTACAAGGAAAATATCGTAGCAATTTATTTCCTAAGAGCAAAGTTAATGAAGCCTTAACTCTAAGCGGCAGTATAATTTCAATAATGAATATTTGATAGGATTTTTGTGGAATTTTAAATCAATCCATTGGAATTGGAGTGCTGTAATTACGTGCACGACACAGAGTATCGTAGTCTCTACTTAGAAGATAAAGATCTAAATGAAAGGAAAACAATTTATTATGAATTTGTAGAAAGAAATGTTTTTATCCTTCAGTCATCTAATATAATTTAACAATTATTTTGATTACACAACCCAAATTTGTGATAATTTGTTTAACCTTGAAATTCAAATGAAATAGGATAAATTGACTTTGATAAACTTATTTTCATATTTTGGAAAGCTTTGTTTTAAGGACATAGAATATTTAAGAGCAAATAATTTACCTTGTTCATTCCGTTTCCCATATTGACTCATTTATATGAATTTAGAAGACTAATTTTTAAAGTAATTCTCTTATCCGATTGTTAATTTCTGTAAAGAAGAAGAAAAGAATTTTAAGTTGCTTTCACAACGCTTTTAATCTTAATAGCAAAGTCATAACAAATTTAATAAATTCCAACTAAATTTCCAATGTGAAAATAAAGGATGCTAGTAGACATATATTCACCAATCAGTAACACAGGCACTGAAGGATCCGCAAATTTATCCCTACGATAGAGCAAAGTGAATCTAGTTTTTTGGAATCCTTACAAGATGGAATGCGGTCTAATTCCTTTAAAATCTACTCCAAACTCAGTTCACTATAGCACTCACCGTAATTTCACACCTTCAGCATTCATGTTTTATGGTCTGAGAGAAACAAACTTCCAACGTTTTTGCACAGAAAGCGACCTCTGTTCTTCTACTTCTCGCTTCAATATGCATGCGTAAACTGTAGAATTTTTCAGTATTTCACACATGAATACAAACACAAATATATTTAAACCCTGCAAACATTTTAGTGAAATTTTGATTAAGTGATGAATTCTCGAAATGACGAATTTCGAGATTTCTTCGAGAATTATTCGTGCCTGCGAGATTACCTATAACGCGAGCTACACATAAAATCGTTATGGAGAAATTCTATTGTATTTGTTAAGTTGCATTTTTCTTTAATGATTCTTCGTAGGCCCAAAACTGTCTCTCAGTTCTTTATATACTCCTTTGCATGGAACTTTATTTTCTGGAAGTTAAAAAATTGCCAACACATCTGGCGGCACGGTAAAATGACCCCTCCAAGACAAGCCAAGCGAAGCGCAAGGGCACTACCTACCTTTTCTCGAAGCGCTTCGTCGTTTTTTTGAACCCTCATAACTTGGGGTTGGATTATACCAGATAAACAAAATTCTCGGGATATGATGTCAATAGTGGACTTATTAAACATATAAAGTTTCAATTGCATAGCTTTTATACTTTAGATTTTATTGATATCTAAAAAACTCCGATTTCGTCACTGATGATCATCAAAATTCTTATGGTACTTTCTGAAGTCGTAGAAAGCTGATATGTGGTATGTAAGCTAGTATTAGTACACAAACAACAAAAAAATTCTAAAACTTGGAACTTTTACCCGCCAACCCCTTAAACTAGGGGGTGGAAGTTTGTATGAGACTTCCGCAAATTTTGATGCTAGAGGTCTGAAAATTGATATAGGGACTCCTTGTTATAAATATGAAAATACATATTTCAGGATTTTTAGTAATTAATCCCCACCCTTTAAATTAGGGGATGGAATTAAGTGCGCGCAAAACGCCTAATGTGTACCCGCTGTGATTGATGATGAAGCAAATACAGCGCGGCGCGAGCTTGCCGTCCGAACAGAAACGATTGTTGCCGATTACGCCCGAAGTCAATATCAGAGAGCGTTCAACAGACACACACGTGAGGGTACACGTCGTAGCGAGTGCGAGTGGGCGTCTCGATTCGATTTTTGATGCGGTTTGAATGCGCTGAAGAGTTCTACCACATTACTAGGTGTTAAGATAATATTTTAAGAGGAACTTTTTCTCATATCGGTGGTCCTGTGAAACGTTTGCAATTCAGTGGACGTTCTTTAAGTGGTCACTACGACGTTCTCGTTCTGATGACTGTTTCCCCAACATCAAGTAACGTAGTTTCCACTTCGAAGAAAGCAGGGAGACCTAAAAAAATAAGCGAGGAAGACCAAAAACTTCCGAATTATCACGAAATGAACAAATTCGACAAGCTGCACCAAACTACCGTAAAAATTATCCTGAAGAACGAAAAAATACAGTTCTAAGTTATACTCAAAAGAAAAAATGAACAAAATAAAAAAATATCGTCATAAGCAACTTACAAAAAGAAGTTAAATCCTACCAAAAACATTTTCATGTAAAATGTTGCCAAAACGAAACCATATGGCTCGCACTGTCAAAAAGTTATCAGATCTCATGTAGAGCCAAGCTTCTAACTCTACACGCCCTAACTCTATAAGCCCTAACTTCACAAACTCTACACCTTAGTCAAAATATGTGGTTTGGCCGTTTCGTTACTACAAGAACTATTGTATAACAGAAAAGTAATGAACAGTGAATAAATTTTTCACCTTACGCCCATGTAACGGTAGCGAAACGGCCAAGCTACATATTTTGACTAAGGTGTAGAGTTTGTGAAGTTAGGGCTTGTAGAGTTAGGGCGTGTAGAGTTAGAAGCATGGCTCTACATGAGATCTGAGTTTGTATTTTTCTTTGATTGCTCAATAAATAATTAAAAAAAAAACATGAGATCTGATAACTGCGAGCCATATGTCTCGTCTTGGCAACATTTTACATGAAAATGTTTTTAGTGGGATATTTATTTCATATTGCTGAAAGATTCTGCTGGAGTTTTATGTGAAAATTTTCACCTTAAACATTACGTTCAAGTTCCATACGAAAATATGCAAATGGAGCCTTTTCTAGAAAAAAATTCAAAAGTGACTTTGAAACCAAAAAAAGCTTTTTTATTAATCATAATACTATTTAGCCTCACTTCGAGAATTTCTTGTTATTGCGAAACTAAAGCCAATATATAGGTTTAAGCATAGTAATACATGCAAACTCTTCGAGAATACCCAAAGAGAGTGAAACAATTCGTTTCACTTTAGCAAGCCGAGAACGAATTACAGATTTGTTCTTTTTCCAACCGAGAAGAGACCAAAATCGAATTGGAGATTGAAGTATGCCATCTCCTTTCTTCGAGTTTTAGGTTTCGATTTCGTTCCGATCTCGAATCCTAGTGTTCGCTGAGAAAATGGGAAGGAGCTCTGCAAACAATTTGGCAAGCAACTCGCTTTCTCGAAGTAATCTCGAAGCAAAAATTAAAAGACAATAAATACAATAAAAAAACAAACTAGAGAGAAACTTAATATATACTTAACACGTTCAACCGTGGTACATGTGAAAACTTAAAGAGAAAATTACATGATAAACTAAATACAGCATGAGAACGCTCTCTTCCTAACAAATCGAGGGTTGAACTTTTAACACGGACTTGGTCTCGAGACGAGATTCCTTCACTTTTTTGAGTTTGAAATGAACGTGAGATTCTCTTTCCCACTTTTAGAATGAATTCTGATAGGGATTAAACTACGGATACGATGTGCTCTCACATAGATCTCGATTCGCAGTATTTGTAGAGATGTGGCTTATTAAAAGGAGGCGTTAGCGTTACTTATGTATAAGAGAATTAGTGCTGGAACATCGAAACGGAACATCGATGTTTAGCATCGCTGTTAACATCGCCGAGAATAATCGATATATCGATAATATCAGTCATATAAAATCGATGTACAGACATCGTAGAAGTTAATGATTTAGAACGAAATTTCATGTTTAGCTAATACCTCACAGAACCTCTAGCAGTTCATAAACTCACTATCTTGTTTAGTAAAGTAATTGCAGTAATCAAGTTTCATCTGCACACGCAAGAATTAAAAGCAAATTCGTTTTAGAGTTTTCCTTATTGTTCTCAGTGGCAGCGGTATTGATCAAATAGAGTACTCGCATGTGATGAAAACATAGCAAAACAAAGCGGGCAACAGCAGCCACACACAAGTAATGTAGTGACTGCAAAAGTGTAAACAAACAAACAAACAACGGAGAGTAGCAGAAACTAAAAGTATATGGCCTGAAGTTTTTTTCATAGGCGGGTATTATATTTCCGCCGCTCAGCGCTCTGACACCGAAAAATAAAATCGATGGTAACGACGTTGGAGTGCGTCCAAATTCAATGTGAAAATATCAACAACTTCAAACAAGCATCGATGTTTCAAAAATCCCAGCACTAAAGAGGTAGGACAATGTAGCAAGTTGTTCTGGATAAATACATAAAAATACTTACCGAAAATTATTAAAGTCTATTCTCCAAAAAAATAAGGAAAGCAAGTGATTATCTTGACAATTTTTGCAGTATCGTAACAGCATCCGTTTTATAAGAAAAGTTTAACGTGGGTACTTCAATTTGAATACAAAGCACACGAATCTTAGATTTAGATTGATAAAAATTCTGCTGCTATCTGCTATTCACCCTAATTCACTACCAATCATCACGAAATGTTTATGAATGTTGATGTGGTGTCAACATTCTCCAAATTTTGAGAAAATTTCTTTCTTAATGCTTGAAGCCCATCGACACGTACGCATTTGAAAGCATAATGAATACATTAGAAAAGTACGTAATGTTTGTGATATAAATGTAGACATTATAGCTTTAGTAATATGGCTAATATGGCAGGCAGAGTCGTATGCCTCATTACTTTTGAATTTGAGTTTCATTTAAAATAAAAAATTTTCGAGAACAGAGTTTGAGGTTTATGGATCAATATTTTACCATTTTATTAACAGAAGCACTTTATTATCATTATAGTACCCGGAAGCACTTTGGGGGTGTAATAAGTGAACATTGAACAAAAGGTTAGAGCCCTTAAAATCACTTTGTCGGGTTTGCCACAAAAGTATGCAACTCTAGAAAGGGTTTTATTTGCATGTAATAAAAACTGAAATTGTTTGCTCCTTTAGCGAATTTCTACGCGTCAACCAAATAGTCGGTCATAAATCTTGTGTAATCCTAAAAATAACTGGAGGGTAATTCACAAATTCGACAGATGAATGCCTAACAAATTCAAGCGATCAATAAGGATTATTCGCTTTTCGCTTTGTCACCATCCGAACCGCACGCAACTATGTGCGATTCTAAGTTTGATTATTCTTTTTTTGTTTCTTTCGCTGACGAAGCCATTCATCAATCCAAAGACTTCCTAGAATCCATTTAAACTTCAAAAACTTTGCCCCAGTTGTAGCATTAAAAAAATGGATGCTGTGTGCAACATAAAAATGCTTTGGAGTAAGAGTTCTCATTCACATCGTTTGTAGCACCTAATTTGATTCTTTAGAGCTTCCTGCCAACTGTGGATAACATAACTGAGCATCTAAATGAGACCTTAAACGTGTGTTCATATATCTGTAGATATCTAGCCCAGACCAGCTAGATGTGAATATTAAAAAAGCTCATATGCGCATAAATACACTCTTCTAATGTACAGGGCGGGTGGGCTACGGTAGGATGATTTTGCTCCACTTATACGCTCTAAACGAGTTCTCCACTTGCTGTTCGCTTGACTTCAATAGTCATCAAGTGCACAAACGAAAGTGGTGACTCTCGAGATCTGAATTTCTGAATACCTGAGTTTTCACAAAGTTACCACCCAGGAATAATCTGCAAGAGGTTTCCTATGCTACCCTAACAATCTTTCTTACGAAGCACAAGGGCGTTAAATGTTGGCGGGAATTACTGCACTACAGTGGTTTTACTATTGTGGTTAATACGACAATTTTCAAATGGTAGCAGCTTGGAAGTCAGAGAAGGCTTTCATTTGAAATCTTTACGAAGGATATCTAAGTTTGGAATTTCTTCGCCAATCGCTTTCGTCTTTCAATTCCACTGTAAACAGGTCAAGTGGAAATGGAATTTTATGGGGTAATTATTCGTACAATGGGCTCGGTTTCAAGTTTTCGTTTAATAGTGGAGAAATTTCAAATGGCATTAAGGGACATCGAGTAACTAAAAAAATACATATAAGTTTAATGTGTCCCAGGAATTGATTTCTTTGTGTTTTTAAACCGAGAAAGACTGTTTTTATATTATTTTATTCCTTTTTGGTGTAATAAAATATATATAGGTGTTTTTCAATATGTCCTTTATTTTTACATTCCAAATATGATCACCGCAGGTATAATGCACAAGCATTAGTAAAACTAAAAGGAGATATTGTTCATATCTTTTTTTACGGTATTGCCTAAGCTCAAAGCACAACCATATGATGCAAACAGCACAGCTTAGGCGAAGGGGAATTAGGGAAGAGGAGATTGGGAGATTTTAACCTGACAAATGTTGCAAGTGAGCCATAATTTTCGACATGAAATTACCAGTGGCTTCGCAAGTACTATTCTTGTCAGTAGAATTGCCTCAACCACTGGAACCCGGCTATATCTTCATTCTCTGTGCAGGATTTGAAACCACACTAACAGAGGAGGAAATATAAAGACATCCGCTTCAGCCATATAGAACAAAATATAACGCAGAGAACTATAGCAGAAGCTCCGGATTTAAGGTATCATAATCCCAATTCTAAATGTTTTACTTGCTCATTCATTAAAGACGAATATACGGCTCCCATGATTAGAATTCTATTCATGACTCGGGGTGGATTGCTTGATCTTAACGCTAGGACCTGGAAGAATAGCACATGTGGTATATATATATATACTTAGTTGCCCAATATAATTTTTAAGTTATAGTTAGAAAATAGGTGTAACATTGAAGCTTATATATAGTTCTATGTCCTTATTTATATCTTAAGGAATCTAGTTAGAACTTTATTTTCTAGTTGAATTTGTATATGTATGTAAATTAGGCATAACATTAGATAGGAAGCCAAATGATAAACGGCTATTTAGCTATTGTATTAACGCTTTAGGAAAACGAAGACATAACTGAATTGTTAACATTTTGGGTTAAAAGCTTCTATCTTATTATATTGTATTTATAGCTATAAAAAATAAGCGCAAGACTTCACAAACTATTGCTTTAACAGTCAGACTACGAAATTCTCCTTCTTCCTTCCTTTCTTCTTTTCAAAAGTTTGGTTGGAATCACTCTTGTGTCCGAAAATATTCAGAGACAGGCCTTCGAAGAGTTTATCGCTTTTAAAACTGAAAACTTCTTGGAAAAGAATATTTTTAGTTTGAAATAATTTTCAAAAATATTTCATCAAACTTCTCGTATAACAATTGATATGAAACAATTTAATATAACCTTTAGATGGCAAAATGCAAAACTATACGTATATTACACAATTTACTGACAAGAAGTAACGTTTCCCCTCCTCTATTCTCAAGTTTTACTTAAAATTATTTTAACTTTTCTGAATTTAATAAATAGGGGCTTGCAGAGTTTTAAATCATAGAAATCTCAACATTTGCTGTAAACTTTACAATTCCCCATAAAAAGTTTACGCAGAGATCCAAACTATCACTCCAATAGTCTGGCCCTTTTCTGAAGAGTTCTTCATACAAAATGCTGGCCTGTTTTATATGTCCTTTAGATATATATACCAAGTCAACTTGGCAAGCACCTGCGTTTCTTTCTGGCCACAAGGCAGGAAAAAGTTTCCTTTGCTAGGAAAATATTTAAACTTTTCAGCTGCAGCACTTTATTTAGTTCATTTCAAGTAGACACTACAAAGGGAGGAAGTCAAACGTTCTATTCCCATCCTCGTGGATATAGGTCAAGTTTGTTGAGTGTAAAGAGCAGCGTCATTGATTAACACAGTTCTTTGAGGCTTCTATACTGATTTAGTGAAGGCCTCCAGTGTCCCGCTCTCGTTCTTCCTTTTTTAAATTTATTTTCTCCCATAATAAAATTAACACTTGAATGGGTCTTGTAATCTTTGATGATAGCGTTTGCAGTGTGATCAATATCCGTACAAGTGTGCTGCTGAGAAATTTTACGCTTGGGAGAGTGCAATAAAATTATCGTAACGCCATTTGAATGTTGAAATGTTGAGCAGACTAGTATGGCGCCAGGTAATTTCGTTTCGATTGGCAGTCAATGCAAGTACGAGAATATCCCTTATAAAGTAGAAAACGAATTGGTATACATTAGAGTTTCATGTAAATGGATAATCCAGGTGAAGGAAACCTCCCTTATGGAATTGATTTCGGGCTAGCTCTGCTCCAATTGATACCAAGGTATCTTTGACTCTACATGTATTTCCAGGTTATTCCTCCCTTCAGGTTTCTTTAAAGTAAAAGACTGGAATGTCGTTTGCCTCCGTCGGGACGTATTACATTGCCTGGGAATTAAATATTAATGCCGATTACGATAGACGAAATTTTAAATAATTAATTGAAATTGTAAAGGGAAAGGGCTTAGAATGTGTCTTCCGTTCGCAATTACTAGTTTGTAAATTCTACGTTATTTTGAAGATTCTTCCGGTATTAATTAACAATTATATTCTCTCATTGGTAATAACTACTCCCTCCCAATTAACTTGTAAACTTTAGGTATGTTTTATTATTTACAGAAAGTAGAAATGGTAAAGAATTAACAGAACTACTTTTGAAGACCACAAAATATCGTATTGCAAAAGGCTGGCAAAATTGATATTTAAGCAACTGCGCCACCCCTTGAAACTTAAAATATCTCCTAAAAACCATTCGAATTTCTTTAAGGAGCAACCTCCGAAAAGATCCGCCTAGACCTAATGCCAGGAGAATGCCAGTGTCTAGCTCCCGCACAGTATATACCTCTGGAAAATCCCCGGACCGCTTCAGGAGAAATTTGTTTTATGTCCAACTTCTCTGAATCGTTAACTAAAGTAAATCATTCTAGGATAGAAGTGGCGGGACAAGTATAGCTGCTGGCAACCTTACTGCGAATAAATGGAAGATTTTTTATTTAAGGGTGCTAATGTTAATATTGTTCATTGTCCGCACTTCGTTGTTCTGCCGGGTGTTGTCTCCATCGAACAAGCAACAATTCGTAACATACTAAAACCTTTACAACTAGGTTAACAGTTGACAGTTGCAAACCATCTTCTATTCAGTCTCTTTGAGCCAGCCACGAGGTTCAAGAATAAATGGGCGATTTTTTGGTGGGAGTACGGATCAGATTTAAGGGATTTCATGGAAAGAATTCCACCTTTGGTTAGTACTTGGTGCCAATAAGAAATATTGACAGGAAATTTTGCAAAAACGACCAGAATATCTTTTATCTTTTTCTTTGGAATGTCACAGTTTGTAATAATATATTTTGATGACGTTGGCTGTTTACAAGTCGTTAAAATTGTGAGATCTCTCTCGATAGCCGTATAAGCGTCGAGAAAAGCTTTTGATCTCTGCTTCGATCTTCGCGGTTAACTTGTGAAATTAGAATATTAAATAAAAATTGAGAACGGTATTTACGAAAATGACGAAAACACAATTTGTTAACAGGCCCATATAAACGTTTTCTTTAATTTGCTTTGCTCTTAAATCCTATAAATATGTAACTAGATTTTATTATGCATGCATGTCAACTATTCTAAGTGCTATAGCTATCAACATCTACATAAATAAATAAATAAAGATATAATAACCACTACACTATCCTACCAGATATTCTTCTCCCTTTACAATAAACACAAAAAGACTGGTACTTATCTATATTAAATTATCTCCGTCCTCGTTCCGTCTTCGTGTGATGCTTTTAATTTGTTACTCCATGAGGTTGATTCTTCCGTGCGGTCCGCATTATCAACCCTTTTTTCCCTTTTTTTAACGTGTTGGTTGTTGTTTTTTAGGTTATAATTTAGCGATATAAAAAAAAGACCCTAATTTTAAGGATAACATATACAAATTAGCCAGGAAAAACTACATCTTATACAATATGCTCTTACCCTTTTATGAGGGGTCACTAACTAACTTTCTTCTTTCTTTTGCTTCCTCCTATCTCGTGCTTTTACCAAAATCTTTTCTTTAATTTACACACTTTTAGTTTATTGAATAATTCCTTCCTTTTCTTTTTTTTTGTTAACAATGGTCATATGCTTTCATCACACTCGCGTTTTTTTTTGAAATTCCAAGTGATCGCACGAATTTACTTGCTTTTCGATTGACACCACGTTTCAGAATAAGAAGGAACCGAAATCTTTTTCTTTCCCCTCAATCAGACCTTTCATAGAACGCTCTAGAATTTGCCCGGAAGCTTTAATTTGAGCTTTGTAGGCAGCCATTGCGTACACCCAAAATGGTTTCCAAGACGCGGTTGGTAAGGCAGATCGATTCGAATATTTAAAAAGGTACGTTACCTGAAACTTCGCGGGGTTTTCAAATTTAACATGCTACAAGTTGACTCTAATTTGACTAGTATTCAGCTCTTCTATAATTTCTAGACTCTACCTTGTTGTGGAAATGTCTTTTATGAATATTACCGTGAAGATTCTGCTGCTAAATTGTGTTTGTTTTGATTTAAAAGTGTGGAAAGGAGTGCAGTATGGAGAAGTCATAAAAAACTGAGGACTATTTGGACTACTCTTGAGACTTTCAAGAGATTTCAAGGTAGAAATAGAGAAATCCAGATATGAAAATTACAAGGTTCACTTCTGGTCATCTAGGGTCTGTGATTAGCGGTTGTCTACAATTAGAACCAGAACCCAAAATCAATGATTGTTGCTATATGTATTTATTGTTGATTAAAAACTATTTTGTCAAATATTTTACAGAAAATGTTTTTACAAAGTTGTCTGTGTTTTAATAGAGGCCAGCACAATTTCGTTTTCATACCTTGTAAACCTCCTTCCAGTTTGCCTTTACATAATCTTTAGCTTTTTAAATTATGTACATAAATTTACACAAATGAAACCTTATTTATATGCAAGATGTTACGCACTTTTCTGCGCGAAACTTAGCCGGCTAGCGCTGGAGAAGGGCCGGGGCCGCTAATACCTATCTGGGCGCCACGGGGTTTTATTAGAGTCCGCGAACTCTTACGAAAAGCAAAAAAAGTTCAATAGAATTCCGTTTATTACTTAAGAACTAACAAAATTTGCTAGAAAATTCAATTTTTCAATATTAAACAAATAGCAAACATTCAGTGAGAGTCCTAATAGGCAAAACTGGGCAGCGCGCAAACTTTCACGTCACTCACAAATTTCGTGGCAAGACAAAAGAATAAAAATAGAAATAAAATCCAAATGTACTTATCTTCAGTTCTCCCTTATTCTTGCTATTATCCCAGGTCCAGTCCCCTCCGTAATCAAGTCCAATTTCCCTAGTTCTTTCCTCTACTCCTCTTCTTCTCCTTGATCGTCTTTTCCTAGCTTCTTTTTCGCTTAAGCGCTGTCTCTAAATTCTTTCCGCTGCAGTTTTTCTTCTATTAATCCCAGAACGACTTTTCAATTTTCTTGGCCACGTTTTCCCGTTTCTTTTTTTTCACTTCATCCAACACGACTTGTCTCACAGCACTCTGCCTGGTATCTGGGATGTCCGCTTCACATACCGAAGTTTTTTCTTGAGACAGTACCCCTATTGAAACTTCCGGCCCCTATTCTCACAAATTTCTAGAATCGGTTAAATTTGAATTTAAATTTTTGAATTTTTGATTTTTTTTCTTCATCTTTTTATCCTTTGGTGTTATTCGTTAGCACCCCTGTAGTTCTAGAAATCAATTACTTTTCTCAGGAAAATTCTCCTCTTCAATTTATTTGTAATTTCCGATTCT
>QYTT01094796.1:8012-21090 GCA_006980735.1 Dasypogon diadema
GACTTTTCACTAAGCCAGAAAGAACACATACCGAGCATAGTAGTGTTTTTGTTATATCCCCGAATCAAGGCTGCATAATTTATGAAAGATTGCAGAAGCCACCTCATTAGATCCCTTAGGCCTTTCGTTTTCACACCAAGCATACAGTTGTACAGTTTCTTTACTAAGTTCGGATTCTGAAGATCCAGTTACAGTTCCAAAAAGGTATTTATATATTTGACGGCTATAATAAGCAGCTTGGTCAGACACCTTCGGTAACACCATATTCTTTTGGCAATCGAAACTTATTGTAATTAAATCTATTCTTTCTTCCCTTAATATGTGAATAAAATGCCTTGGCTCGCATTTTATGTACTCTATAAGCACTCATAAGTTCCATCTTTTTCTGTTCGTCCTGGGTGTGTTTTATTTTCTCCTTGTACATCAAGCACATCGAACACTTATCCGAAGAAGGAGTCTTAAACCCAACATTGAAATTCCGATTGAAAACTTGTTTAAAATAACTTCTTTTAACTTCAAGATGTGGAAATGCTTGTTGGTTGTACATGTCTGACATTTTATTTATTGAAAGGGAAGCAGGTAAGTATTGTCTTCGAGATATCTTACTTCGACAATAGTGAATTTCTAACGGCTTGAATTGCTTTATAAAATGAAGCGATCTCTGCGTTTAGGTGGATGCATTGAACAATGCATTAATAAGAAAGCATCTTGCTTTATTTTGTCGTTAGTGGCATAACATCCATTAGAAAATGCGAGTAAATCCTGCATTGTTAGAGCCTGGCATTTATAAGTCTTACTGTGATTACATTTAATTGGTCCCGGTAGATCTTTTCTTTTGTACCTGGAAGAAAAGATCTCCCTTAATAAAAGAAAATTGTCAGATATTTGCATAAATTTTTCAACAACGAAGTCTTAGCACGAGAGATTTTTAACGTTTCAATTGAATATCTAATTTATACAATCTAATTAAAAGTTGAAATTCATCCCTTTTCATACCTTTTGTTAAGCTATACAAAAATAACTAACCTTTGCTCTTTTTCTATATCTCTTTTGGTCCTTTCGGTCTTCCCTTTTTTTCTCGTCCATTGATCTTCAACTACAATAATTTCTTCTACTGATTCCTTTTTAATCACTTTGAAATCTACTAAACAAGAATTACAAGTCAGTGCCCGGCAAACTCAAAGTACAAACTGAGAATTCTCTCCAGCAGAGGTCGACGAACGTCAGATTTCCCGCCAATTTGGAATAAGCAAGTTTCGATTTTATATTTTCGCACTAAACAGTTTCTGCAAAGGGAATAGATGGGTTTTGATTCTTATAGTGGAATAAGTGGCTTTTGAAGATAACTTCTATGTGGATTAGACGAGTTTTGTTTCCAACTTCAGTTTTCAATCTTAATTTCCACAAGAATAAACAACTTTTGGAAGGAACTTATTGTGTAAGAATACAGAGGGCGTGCAGATCTTTAGAATGATACCAAAATTCAACATTTGAAAAAAAGTGGAATAGACGCACTTTGTTTTTAATAGACACATATATTAAACCTCAACCTGAGCAGAATGTGGTCAGAAATTAAAATAACAAATTATTGTCCTTAAGATTTTAAAGAAAGTTAACGCAATGCTACAAGAATTCGCTGTTGAATAAACAAACTGTTAAACCAAGAAAATAAGTTGTATCCAAAATATATATTGTATTAAATTTGAATTCTATTTTCCTGAAACAAACAAGATGGCTGCCGTGGTCTATAAAAGCAGCGTTTTTAACGGATCACCGCCATTCTTTCTGCAGCGATCGACAAGAGAACACAGGGTAAGCTTCTACAATTTAACATCGTGTGGAATATATGCTCCAAGAGACATTTTCCACTCTACATGCAAATTTATACACACATCTCTAAATAAATTTTATCAACGAGCAATTTGGATTCAATTTCGAGATTCTACAACACGGGGAATATTGTTTGTATAGAGGACTCCAAAGGAATTTGCAGATTCCTGTATTAAAGAGAAGTCACCATTTTTTTTTTGAAAGTCAAGTGATAGTTTAAGATAGGTTAAGTTGAATATTGAATAAAACGTTAAATCGACCCAAATTGCATAGTTTCTTTGCAAATCCTGAATTTCTTTGAATTTCAGCAAACAATCAGCTTGAAATTGATGAGAATAGATGGAAAGTAATCAGACATCTGATTGGCTGATGGATTCTATTATATTTCTGAAATAGCAAAATTTCTTCTTTTGTTATAGACAAAGCGATTTGAATTTGTATTTGAAAATCCCCATAGGCAAAATTGCCATTTTTTTGTAATAACAATTATCCTCACAGCTTAAAATCATAAAATCTTAAATGAAACTAGAAAAAGTATACAATTAATTTGGGGGTTTTTAGCGCAACAGTTTTTATCTTTTACATATAATAACAAAAAATTTAAAAGATTAAAGCTCGCATTCGCTTTTGTCGTAATGTAAATAATAGAAAAGCTCACACAGCTTTTACCTAAGCTTTCAACCTAAACCTGTCAATTATCAATGACTATATCTAATTTCATAACCTTGTTTCAATCGTAATGTAAATAATAGGAAAGCTCACACAGCTTTTACCTAACTTCTCAACCTAAACCTGTCATTTACAAATGACTACTATTTCCAAACCCTTCATTTACAAATGACTACTATTTTCAAACCTTACAACGGGTTTTAGTACAATTTAGTACACGTTTTAGAACAATTGAAAAATTAGTACACGCACACATTGACAAAACACGCACACATTGACAAAACGGTTTGAATCTGAAATATTAAATACATAAACCACGATTAGAACTAAACCTTACAATTTCGAGTGAAGGAACGGATTTGCACTCAAATATTTTATACACAAGCCAACAAAGCTTTTTTAGCACTTGCGTATGAACCGGAAGTAAGTTTTGCCATCTAATGCAAAATGCTGAAATTTAACTAATGTCCTGTGGCTAAGGTAAAACACTTAAGCTTGAATTTATTTCATCTAGGAGTGCACTAATCGCTTAGAAGAAATTAAATCTACTCAAGCTGCAGAGCAAAAATTCAGGTTTGCAGTAGCAAAGCAACACCACCCAAAATCCATTTTGACGACCGTTCCTTGCTCCTCAATTTGAATGTCCACACGTATGTTGGCCCGCGAGCCCTGTGGGGGGTGTCAAATGGGTCAGATATATGTAAGCAGCAGTGAACTTGCTAATTCGCCCCGTTACCTAGTTTTGTAAAGAGGACATTCGTAGATCCGCTGCACTTCCTGTTTCTCCTGAATTATTGATTTTATGTAGATGACGGGCATGGAAGAGAACAATTCCTTCGGCCTCAGCTGAACAATGGAATTTGAATTGCAGTCCCAGCTCGCACCCTCAAGATAGAGACCATTCACATACGCGCCCTCCTTAGGGGGTGCACTGGAAACAACCAGAGCTGAAAGAAGTGGCAGAAAGGCACATCAAAAGAAGTCATTTACCTGATGTCATCCATTGTTTTACGAGTCACTTCGCAGCTCAAACACATCCTGTCGAGTGGAAGATCATTTCTTCTTGCAGACTCTTGCATTATGGCTGTGAGGAAGCTTTGGGGGTTAAAGAGGCCACCCAGCCAAATGGATGGTGGCAGTGAGAAATCCGTTGACCATGTGGTGAGTTCTCTGATGCGATGCGTTAAGTCCACGAACCAGGCTTGCAATCCCAGTAAACTGGGATAGGCCAGTTTCTCCCAGGTGTCTGGAACGTGGTCGTAAAACAAAGCATTGTCCAGCTTTTCCATGTCTGCCGTTATGGTGAGCTCCCCCTTTAGTCCCAGCATTAATTCACGCAGGGATCTTTTAATTTCCCGCACTAAACTGTTGATCCGCTCGCATTCCTGCAGAGCTACCACGACGAAAGGGGTTTTCTTCTCGATTCTGCTCATCAAGTCCACCAGGTTAAACTCGTCCTGGAGTTTGTCCAGCATGTCATCAATCATGATTTTGATTAACTCCTCTCTGGATGCCCCACAGTCGCTGGTCAGTTCAGATTCCCGGGGCTGCAACTCGAAAACGGTTCTCAGTAAATTTTCAGAGGCGAAGGTTAAGAATCCAATTTCCGCGTTAGGGTGCAGGCCGTACAGCACAGGGGACTCCTCGGGCAGATTATCATCAATGTACTCATGGTATCCCTCGAAATCTAGATTAGGCGGAGCTGGGAAGTTCGGGCAGAGCTCAAAGTCGCCGTCAATTAGCTCCTGTCGCATGAGTTCTTTTAAGTAGGTCTGGCAAAGTCTGCGATCCCAGTCGTCGGTGATGTGCCCGCCATACATAATTTCGCCAAACAAGTAGCGGAGGTCTTCCCAGGGAATCCGACTACTTCCTTCCAGGTAATTGTGCAGGACGTTTGCACTAATGGCCAAGTCGCCAACATTAAATGGATAAATTTTATTCCAACCCTGAGGACCAAATTTGCGTCTTTCTCCTACCACTGCGTGGAAGTAGCAGAGTGAGAAGAGGATGGCCTTGAACTCGGCTTCTTGGGTGCACATCTCCAGTGTTTCCTGGCTAAAGTTGTCCCAGGCTTTGTGTAAATTAGCGGCCAGCCCGGAAGGCGGTTCATTCACCACTTTTAGGGAAGATTCCAGGATGCCTTGGGGGATAACGTGACATTCGGGATCCGGAGCTGGTTCAGCGCTAATGTACAGACGGAAATTTGGGTGGCTGGTATCAAACGTGCTCTCAATTAATTTGTCTAACGATGGCAGCCACTTGACTACAAGGTGGATATTTTGCAGAATTACCCAATGACCCTCCTTGCTCCCCTGGACGATTGCTGCTTCCGCTACTGGTTCCTGGCCCTGTCCCAAGGATATATTATGGAAATTGTCAAATTCAGGAGAGAATTTTAGTTGTCTTCCCAATTTTTCGACATCAGCCACAGGATCAACTCCTGGTGACAGCACGAAAAAGACAGGGGTCGAGGATGTGATTTCCTCGTAAGTTTTTTCAAAGGAAATCATCCTCGCTTCCACGTAGGCCTTGCCCATTGTTTGCTCGACAAATAATCTGCAAAAATAGAAAAATTGTTAGGGACGATGATACTTTTGGGATGGGGATTTTGTTTAAGAACTCTTATGGAAACAAATTTTTCGGTATCTTCTAAATAATTTCTGGTGGGTATTGTAGGAAAGTCAACTCTTGCCCGATTTTTAAGCTTACCTGGATTTTTTTAAAGTAGACTTAGACATCATTATTAGTAGCAAATGTTAGGGGGAGCAGATTTTTGAACTAAGATCTCAAGATATATTGCGACTCGGGTAATGAATTCTGAACAAGGGTACTCAACAGAGCAAATCAAGGGATGGGTAATGCCCTTTCAAGCACTGATAAATGGCAGGATAAGGAGACGTGGTGCTATTTTATTGGAGGAAATGAAGGTCTGACGTAAAGGAAAGGGATTTCAAGGCCACTTGACTACTTTTTCCTGGTTCAGTGACGATATATTGCCCCGCGGGTAGTCTTTGTGGCCATTTGCATCTTTGTGGCATCATTGTTCGCACGGAAAAAATTGAGATGGGATGAATAGGGATTATATTCATTCATTTCGTATATGTCACGTTGCAGACGGTGTTAGTGGTAGGCAGTGTAAATGGGCATCTGCCCATCGGAGGTTTAAGGTGAATTATTGAAAATTTTGACGATTTTTTGACTGGTCAAGTACAGACTTATACTTAATAAAGAGTCCCGCGGGACTCTAAACCTTCGTTCAAAATTTCTCGTTCGTTTAGGATATTTTAACCTTTGGCATTTTTAACTTCAAAATTTTGAGCTCTTGTTGGAGCTCCCACTTGCCTGGGGCACTTTTTACGTTTGGCACTTAATATTTTATTTCAAAATTTTTTGTGAAAATTTATTTTTTACCATTTTTAGCTTTCTGAACTTTTTTTTCAAATTTTTTAGAAACAGGTTACTTTACTGTTAGGTTTTGTTTTATTAGAGTCATTGTTTATGTTACTGTTCATTGTTCCTTTTAGAGTCTTTTGTATACACTTTTTGTGTCTTTTTTATCTTACATCTGTATTAGAGTTAGTGTCATTTTTAGCGTATTCGTTATCTAAATCAGTGAAAATTTGACACATGAAATTCGCATGTTTTCTACAAATAGCAACATTGCATTTAGTGCAACCGTTCAAAGTTTTTCTGTCTTTGTTCTATGGACAAAACGAACATCTCAGAGGCTTTCTTGCTTGCTTTTGTGATAGTCCTGGGATTTCTTCATGCTAAACACGTGGATCATCTTTTATTTTCCAGATATGGTCTTCGAGCAATGAAAGCCCCAATTTTTTGATAAAGTTTTTTCTGAGATTAGTTTTATTCCTCTCAGCATAGAGAAAAACACGGTAAGAGATCAGCGTTCTGAGTTACGGGAAACATCGTATGTTCTTGCAAGTTTGTCGCCAATATCAATCCCCGTTTTCGTCGCGTTGTAAAACGTTATAATCGAGGATTTTCTTTGGTCTCCACTATTTGGATCCACCTCATTATTATGGTGTAAAGTGAACATCATGTGTACACATTTCCTTGGTTTGAGTATGTACGATACAATGGTTACATCTTTTGAAATCCAAAGACGGATGATTTCTCTTCACGCTTGGCCTCGAACTGAAGTGGAATGAACGTCTTATCTGATCTTAGTGTACCAAGAATAGTCAAGTTGTGGTTTTTGAGCAAATGCTCTGCGGTCTCGTAGCTCGTAAAGAAGTTATCCATGGTTATGTTTCTTCCGGATCCAGATACGCACCTTACCAGACCATCCACAACATCAAACGGCTTACTACTCATTGTATAAGGACTGTCATCTGGCTGTTTACCACAGTAAATTTCCGAGTCCAGTGTATAAAATGTTTAACGTCTACTAAAGCATAGATTTTCAATCCATACTTGGCCGGCTTGGACGGTATATATTGCCGAAAACCACATTACCTTTAGCTCCGTAAGTCGCTGGCCATTCTCCACTGAGTCTACTCAGGCATTGTTGTTGTGACGCTTCCCATCACCGTACCGACCACAAAATCGCATTGCGTTGGCGCCCGAGTTACCGAGCTACCAGATATACCGACGTCTTTTGAGGGCTTCCTGCAATCTCTTCTGCCTAGAATACGCAAGTTTTGAGGTTTCCTGAGCTAGTGCTCAACAACAATAGTTTGTTGTTCCATAATTGTTGCAGAACTTTTTTCTACACATTCTTCAAAATAATGTGACATTAACAAATTCTTCGTTCTAGTAGATCCCATAAATATTCTGGAGAATCGCGACATTATAAAGCAATAATAACCTCACAATATCCGATTTGTGGTTGGAGTCACTATCGTGCATAAAGTTGTATTCATCCCCTAATCCAAATTTGTCAGTACTTGATTTTAAATTCCGTTTTAAGATATCTGGGTAATCATATCAGTTCATGGTAGACACAATGAACTCTAATTTTCTTACACCACTACTAGCCATACACCCACAGACCATTACTTAACCACCACCTTTCAGACTTCCAGATTATTTTTTTATTTTATTTCAGAGTATCAGATTTTTTTTTTATCCAATGCTGTGCCTGATTTTCTCCAGACGATTTTCCGGCCTTTTATCCCAAAAATCCAAAATTTACTTCTCATTCGAAAAAATGACTTTCTTCTAGAATTTTTTTGGCTTGTTAATGTATTTGTTTGTGAAGATAGTCCGACTCCGGCGACTGATTCTTGAAATAAAGTTCTTCTTGCGTGTGATATGCCCATGAATCCTGGCCTTTTCAAGTAGTATCGGTACAAATTTTATTACCTTGGAGTTCACGGCGCCTTATGAGGGTGCGGTAGTCTGGAACAAGACAACAATTAGAAAACATTTTCGCATATACATAATAACAATTAGATACTTACCTGGATGTAAGATATTCGTTTGAATTACAGACTCGATAGCGAATGAAGGAATACCTATGAACCTTTGAGGCGCCAACCGATATCACTGACGTTTTCTCCTCGTCTTCTTTTCTGTGAGACTTAAGCTCCTCCTGGAATTATCGTAGATCCTGAAACCCCAATCCTTGTAATGAAATAACTCACTCGGGATGAAAAGTAGCTGTAGAATGAAATGGCTAATGCGGGTCTTTGCTCACGCTCGACAAAATTTCTCACACCTCAACTTCGGAGATTACTACCCTTTCACAATAAGAAATCTGTAATTAGCTTTAAGTTAGTTTAAATGTAACTTGTTGAAGAAATTTTTGTACTTACCTTAAATTTTGAAATGTAAGGCGGTAAGGTGTTGCTAGGAACTGGGATTCTAGATTAAACAATGAGGGGAGCGGTACTTACCGGGTTATGTCGAATTTAAAGGCCGCATTCTAAGTACTGTTCTGATCTCACCTCCTGAATACCATAAAAAGCATATATTTTCACTTAACCTCACTCAAGACAAAACACCGACGGAATTTCCCCGCGAACTTTATTCTCCCGAAAACAACAGAAATCTAAATGAACCGCGCGTAACCCAAAGTTTATGTTGTAACATACTCCGCCCCGGAAATACATCACCGGAAGAAGTTAACAGCACGTGGTGAACAGCTGTCATGTTCTTACGATTAACGCTTAAAAGAGGAAAATTAAAGAATATTAAAATTTTCCAAGTACACAGAATGATTAAGAAAAGATCAGAGAATGTTTTAATAAAGCAATCCACAAACCGGAAATTAAACAATTTGCACCGATTCTGGAAAAGTCCTGAAATAGGGGGCGGAAGTTTGAATAGGGGCCATTTCTTTATAAAGGCTTCAGTAGGTGAAGGGAGCGGTTCACTCTTTCTTTTCCCCAGATTGTGGAGAGAAGTTAAGAAGGAAAAAAAGAAGATAGATAAAACTAAAGTGTTACAAGCAGGAAAGCAGAAGGAAGATGGAGACAGTGAAAAACAGAAAAAAAAGACCGAACATCAGAAAGGAAAAGGAAATTTACATATGATAATGGAAGAAAAAGGGGAGCAGTGAGGTCGGCGAACGAAAAAGGAGAAGACAAGACAGAAGTCCGGGAGCAAAAGGTCGGACCAGGCTAAGGCAACGCAGGAAACGAGACAAGGAAAAACAAAGATAAGCACCCTTCCTTTTTCTTTCAAATTCATGTTTAAATAATTGCATATATATAAAGAGTGAAAACCGCGCAAAATCTTGCCAGCCACTTGGGTATTAGGGATTATTAAATTTTTTAGTTTTACTATAGAGTATCTTTAAATGATTGTTTTCATTACTTTAGTCTTGAATTTGTTTAAATGGTTTCATGATTTTGCATTATTTCAAAGTTCACAAACCCCTTCGAGTTGTGATTGAAATTTTGTGTGAAAAAGGTAAGTGGAGTGTTATTTAAACGAATTAAGTGAGTTTTGAGTTTGGTTTTTTTATATTTTGTGCGTTCAAACCGACGAGTTCGTGGACTCAAGCTCTAAAAACCATATGGCGCCCAAAGGTGTTAAGGCTCGGCGCGAGGTGAATCTACCCCCTTCTCCAATGCTAGCCGGGGTGGCGTTTATGCACCACGAAAGTGCGTAACATATTTTTGTTTTCAAAATACTTTTTTGCCATTTCTGCTCTCAACTTTCTCGTTTTCCAGAAAGTGATAGCTCTCATCCCATCCGAACTCACGGAAAAAGCACAAAGAGGAATCCGAAAAACTTCCTGATCGAGCTTCTTGCTTCCTCTTGATAGTTGGAAGTAAAATTTGCGTCGCGGACATAACTCCGCTTCTTACCGCATGTGTCCTATCCTATCCCTTCTCTCCATTTTTCGAACGTCGGACGCAAAAACTTCCTAGTGAAAAGGGGCAAAAAGGATTAAGGCAGCTCGACGCGCAGATACTGCACGTAGGAACTAATCTATACTATATTCTCTCCTCTGAGAGGAATCAGACAGCTTTGGGCTTATTTAGTGTCTTAGATGCTTGGGTTATGGCCCTATGGGTCTTTTCGATTCAGAACTAACTTAGCCTGACAAGATAAAAATGAGTTCAGTTGGTAGTTTTATAGTTTTCTCAAAAATATCTTTCAATTTTATTCTGTAAAAATTAGTAATTCCGAGAAACGCTATGAAGTCTTCCTGGTTTAGAGGCTGTTATTTTTCCTTCTTTCATTTCGTAGTAGGTAATCGCCAGGCCTTTTTCTTGGAATTGCGCCAGAAAGAAAGTTTTTTAGAGAAAATTCCTGTTTAGATTTTGCGCCATCACGTGGTGCACGAACTCAGACTTATTGCACCGTAAAATTATTCTGAGAAAACCACACCTTTTTAATATGTCAAAGTGGATTGAGTAGGCCGTGGAAAACATGCTACTGTTGAAAGTATCCAAAAAAGTACATTTCCTCCTTTAGATGTTTGTAAGATTTCTATTAGCATCTTCCTTCGAATTATTTTATTGCTTGTATTTTCACTTTCATTTCCATATTATTTTTACGTGATAGTCTCTGTCATTTGAATTGGGAGGAGAGGGTAGTGCTTTTTGTTATTAATGTTTTTTGGGAGCGATATTCAGGCTAAATCAAAGAATGATGAAGGGCGTAAAAGAATATTTTGGGGACATCGAAGAAAACCAAGGTTGGCAAACTTAATGTGAAATATAAGCATTAATCCATAATAGAAACCTATATATTTAAATAAATTAACAACTAGTTTTCATAAAAGAAAAAAAAAACAGGATAAGTTGAATTCAAGCAGTTCTTCACGTACTTTTATATTTTTCTAAAGAGCATTTAAATGAAGAAGACCAAGTTAATCATTAAACTCTAAAACCAAAAATTTTCTGTATTTCCATGCATTCGTTACATAAAGTATTAAGTTATCATAGTTATCTTTATCATTTAAGACCTCTATAATCTCTCTTCGTTGAGAGTTTTCTTACCAAATATCTGCACGTGAAATTCTGACAGAATTAGACAGATGCCTAGGAAGTGCAGCAAGTCCTCATCTTCCGATAAATTACACATAGAGCATAACCTACCGCCCTCCCGCCCTCTGTTCTCCAAGGGCTTACATTTAAATCAACCAAACCGCACCTATACCTCATTATTAGATTAATTTTACTCAAAGAATACTCATCCTTAAAGTAGTTCTGTAGTTTGTCATATAGTTCATGACGGACTGTATACTCAGCTTTCTCCCGAGCCTTTCTTTTGAGCCAAATATCCTCTGCCTCAACTATATTTAATAATTTCCTTCTAACATTGTGTATCGGTTCCTCCCCGCTGTCTAAATCAATATCATGTTTTTCCTTTAATTCTAGTAAGGAATCATACCAATATATTTTCCTATCCATAGTCATTTTTACTAATTTTTCAGGTAGTCTCTCATCACTAAACTTATTAAAAATCTTCAGAATGTACAGATAGTGGCACTTAAGTGTATAAATATACAAATTCGACAAGCCAGTCTCTAAAGTCAGTGCATAATTAGGGGTATGTTGCGGCAGATAAAGCAATTTCTTTATAAAAAAAAAAGCGTTGCAACTTTTCTACGTCATCATATTGCATAAATCCTGTTACGCACTTTCTCCAATGCGTAAACTGCCCGAAGCTAACAATGGAGATGGGGTGGGTCTAACTATATTGGGGTCCACACTTGTTGGGCGCCACGCGGTTTTTTATGCTAGAGTCCGCGAACTCGACTGTTTATGTTGTGCACGCGAGGAAGGAAAAAAAACACAATATTTCGATTATACACAATAGTCCTCTATATTGAACAATATAATTAAATATTTAAAAAAAAAATATTAACGCAAAAGCACAGAGGCAGGAAAGGCTCACTCGCGAAACTCACTTCACTTCGTATGCATGCTCTTAAACCATTAATATATAAAAGAAAAAAAAGAAGGGAAAAGGATACTTATCTTTTGAGCCTTGTACTGCTGTATTCGTCCATGTCCTGCACACCTGTTCTCCTTTGTTCAGTCCGTTTTGTCCTGTCTCTCGAGTCCCAGTATTGGTAACGTCCGTTTTAGTATTCTCCTTCCAACTCCTTTCAAACTCCTTAAAAACTCCTTTCAACTCCAATCTTTCGAATTTTGTCCACTGATACTCCTCGGCTTCCCCTTAGACTTTCTTCTCCTTTTAAAACTCCTTCTTTTATTTCTTTGTCCTTAATACTTTTCACACTTCGCTTCTGCACCGTCTAACACCTCCAACAACTAGTCAGGAAAGTATCTTTGTTGTTGTGTTAGAACGGCATAATTTTCATCCCTCATTATTTCCAGCTTATTTCTAAGTCGAGATTCAGAGGCATTATGCGATCGTCGGGGTTCAAGATCGCCACCACTACCAGGGAAAAGGACTCCTGCAACTATAAAAGAAACAACTGCAGCACAACTTCTACTGGAGACAACGCAAGGACAACATAAAAGGAAATCTTGGAGTTTGCTTTAATTTCGCGAGATTGATTTATTCCCTCTTTTAGGCTATCTAACACGTAATACGAAACCTGATTAGGAAGTCTTGGGAGTAGAAAAGCTTCAACAACTTTTGGAAATCGTAACAATCCCCAGACTTGAGGACCATGGCACAGGATAGACCTATTTACTGCATTAAATATCTTAATCTTCTCAGAATGCCTTACACCCTTATTTCTAAGAAAGTTTTGCCAGGTACAGTTAATGCTAATTTTTGCCGCTTCGAATCGCTGTTTAAAGTGTTCAGTCATAGAAAGTTTCGGCGTTCGTATTATACCTAAATAAGTGTATTTCCTCACAACTTCTATTTGACTACCCCCAAAATATCACATTTCATCCTGCAGTCTAATGCCACCTCCCTTCTGGGAAATCATAATCTTTGATTTATTCAAATTTACTACCAGGCTCCACATTTTACAATAATTCTCCAAGCTATTTATCATCCCCTGGAGCTTAAACGGGCTATCAGCTATCAGGACGATATCATCTGCATATAATAACATTTTAAGTTCGATATTTCCTAATATGAGACCTATATCAAGAGAATTTTCTAAATCGTTAATGAACAGGGCGAACAATAGCGGACTCTGTACGCAACCTTGTTTAACCCCACGAGCAGTTTTAAA
>QYTT01094796.1:21754-46878 GCA_006980735.1 Dasypogon diadema
TATCAGCTATCAGGACGATATCATCTGCATATAATAACATTTTAAGTTCGATATTTCCTAATATGAGACCTATATCAAGAGAATTTTCTAAATCGTTAATGAACAGGGCGAACAATAGCGGACTCTGTACGCAACCTTGTTTAACCCCACGAGCAGTTTTAAAGCCTTCGGAAAGATTAATTCCGTCCCAGACCTGCGTTTTTGTGTTCCTATAGAGCTCTTGAAGAATGCTAATCATTCTAATAAGATACACCAAGGTTGAGTAATTTGTAAAATAATACACTTCGATCTACAGTATCGAATGCCGATTTAAAGTCTACGAAGAAAGCATATATCCTTTTCTTGTTCATAGATTATGCTTGTTTAATTCTGCTTATTAAATTGAAAATGTTGTCTACGGTTGAACAGCCGGCTCGTAAGCCAGCTTGACTTGCAGAGAGGATTTTTCGTTGTTCAACCCAGAATAATAATCTGTTGTATAAAATAGTTACGAGTATTTTTGCTATTGAATTCATAAAGGACAAGCGAGTGTAATTTTCAACCTGATTAACATCTCCTTTTTTGTGTATAGGAAATATTATCGCATTACTAAAGGATTCTGGAACGCACTGGGAGTTATAACAATTATTATATGCTTTCAATAGGAGATCAAGGAATGCCATCGGAGCAGCCTTGAGAATTCGTAAATCACTCGATCATCTCCTGGAGCCTTATTATCTTTCAATTTCTCCAAAACTGCCCTGAGTTCGAACATTTCAATTCGTTTGTCTAAAAAGGGGTCTTGTGTGTACGGCGCGGCATACATTATGATGGGAGAATCAATTTTAGGATTCAATAAGGAGCTGAAGTGCCTCTTCAAGGAGTCTATGCTTACATTTGTCCCTATAGAAAAAGTTTCGTCCTGTATTTCTTTTGCAACAATCCACCAGGTTTTAGTATCACTAATAGAATCTAATTTATTAGATAATTTTTTATAATACTCCCTTTTGTTGACTACACACAAATGTTTGAACGCTCTATTATGACTTGTATAATAAAGTTCTTGCTGATTCTGATTTAGTTTTACGGAAATTTTCTTAACCATTTAAACGAGGTCCTGTGGGCTCTCAAACATTCCCCGTCAAACCACTTTTATTTAAACACTGTTTTAGTTTTACTTGGTGGCTGAGCAGCTTGCTTAATAATATTCACCAGGGTATGGAAATCATTAGTGGAATTTTCTAAATACACATTTTCGCACTGCTGTGTAAAGCTTTCTGTATATCTTTCAAGGTTTTGAGCCCACCAATTTAATTTAGCTAGCAGCCTTAAGAGATTTCGTCCTATATCCCTATTGGACCTGGCGTGCGTTAGGGTTAAGTTTAGTGGAAGATGATCCGATCATATATTTCAAATTTATCCACATAGTCTGTTAAATGGTAAGATACTGCGATATAATCATTAACAGAGGAGCCACTGGCACCAATATATGTCAGCTTACCCTAAAAACCACCAAAAGTCCTGCCATTTAGTATTAACAGACCAATTTCATTACAGATGTTGTGTTAAAATCATAGAGCGCGCCTCTATCATTCAACTCTGACTGGTGACGTGCCTCTTGGTGTCAGTGTGCGTGCCCCTTCTTTCCGGTTCTGGCTGTCGAATTGCACACTACCTCTAATGTTGAAGATTAATAAATTAAGTGTTGGATTTTAGCTAGGTCTTTTATTTAAATCGACTGAAGTTATAACAACAGAAATCCAGGAATTTTTTCCCACGGGCATTGACCACACTGTCTTCTGTGCATCTAAAGTTCTTAACTTTCTGGTCAAAGTCCATATCAGCAGGACAAGTCAACGACTATTCTATGTTAACTATTACAGAAGTTATGATTTTTCAACTCTGACCAGAAATTGGATTTTTTTGGTATTTAACAATTTTTCAAAAAAATCATAGCTTCAAAAACAATTATTCGAAAACAAAAATATTTTAAACATATTATTGTATGCTTGTGCAGTACAATTTAGTAAAATATTATAAAAATCTGAGAGAGTCGATTCAGAACCATTGGTAGATTTTCAATGGAATGACCCTATTATTAATATTTTCGAGATTCTAAAATAGTTTTTCGCTTTCGTATTCCGGCTTAACCGGCCGGTCAATCGTACATGACCGGCATTGACCTCTATCGGAACTCTAGACCTAGAGAGTGAAATAAACTATAGCTAAAGTGCACTATGACGTCACAGTCTGTTAAAAAATTTTAGATTTCTGTGGCGGTTTTCATTAAATCTCGTTTTGTTACACTGCCTCACTTTAAATAACCTTAAAAATAGCGATCGAAATTTTGGAAGAAAATGTAACAGCAATTGTATTTTACTTAGAAGTGTTGGATATTTTTAAATACCAAAAATTAATAACTTATACGTATTTGGAATACTTACTTCATAGCGTATATCATCCGATCTGGTCTTAAAGCTCTAATGATACAAAGTCTCTGCAAAGGGCTGCGATGTTTCCATTCACCAGGGAATTGATCTCTCTCAGGTGTATCGCCGGTAGCAAATTTCCTCCATCGTTTTGGATAATTCTCCATGTCTTTATCTATCCCGTAAAAGTTCTCAATCAGGGTGAGTGCCTTAATTCCACCCCAAGAAACTTTAGAAACAAAATCCAAAGGTGAAATTACATTTTGTTCGCTAGGATACCGTAGAAGAAAGTCGATTTCTTCCTTGGAAGCCAACCGCGCATGCATTATAATCCGAATTACCATATGAGCTGCAAATGTTAACTTGTCCCGTTCGAAGAGGCCACGGGAAGTATACAGAAATGTCTGGTAAGTAATGGAATCCACTAGATCGCTAACGCGTTCTTCTAAACTTCGACTTTTTGGAGCTAGAGCTATTGCACGCTTGAAGACGATTAGAAATGTCTTCAATGAAAATTTGTATATAGGATTAATTTTATGGAGATCGTTCAGAACGAAGTAAAGGATCGATGCACGCTTTGCCGCGGCTCTGTAAATATCTCGAGCTTCGTCAATTTTTATTGAAGTGATTTTCGCTTCGGCTACTTTCAGTTCGATCTCGTCAACTGTTTTCTTTGTTTCTTCTAGATTTAATACCAAAGCGTGTTCTTGAAGTACGTGCTCTCCTGCCGAAGCCAGCCTTGCCAGCAACTCATCTTCTAACCGCTTCAACGAAATCTTGAACTTATTTTGTTGAATGGTGATTTTGGTCTTCATTTCTTCTAAATCAGGACGCTCTATTTTTACTACTTCGGCTAAAAGCTGCTCCTCTAAGCCATCTCTAGTCACAGTAAAGTTAATTAAAGTTGTTTGTGCCTGCATTTCTGGTTTATAGTGTGGATTTGCCAATTTTGTGTGAAGGATTAATCTGAAACGTGAGTCAAAGTCCATTTCACGATCACCGATCTTAATGTAACGACCCTTTTTTATTAAAGCTCGACTTAAAAGAGGCTCTAAAACAGCATCTAGACTTTCCCCAATTTGTTCGATTAGGATGGTGTCGCCCTTAGCCATTGTCTTTTCTAGTATATCCAGGTATCCCTTCTGAGACAGTCGGATGATGGTAAGAGCATCTCCGAATTTGTTCTTAATCCATTTAATGCCTTGCCTGAAGAAGAACATGTAAATAAAAGGGAAATAATACTATATTAAATATTTGGGTAGCTGGAAAATCAGTAGAAAATTTCATAAATCAAATTCAATTGAAATTATTCAGTTTCTAAAATATCATATCTCTGAACGTAAATGTACTCATACACTTTATTTGATATAAGCCGATACAGTCTGAATAAAATCGACTTAACACATTTAATGCTTTTTAGACTACGATTAGTATCAATAATTTGTACGGTTTTGTCAATAGCGTAGCCGTTAAAAACACGGCCTAAAACTTATAAAGAACTTAAAAGATTTTTAGGTCTATGCTCTTGGTATCGAAGATTCGTAAAAAATTAAAAGGGTCTCATAATAGATCTCCCAAGTGGACTGAAGCTGCAAACAACAGCTTCACAGAACTAAAAGAGACATTAGTTAGGGCTCCGGTGTTATCTACTCCGAACTTCGAAGAAACCTTCAGTATACATTGCGATGCGTCCGATGTAGATCTGGGGGCCGTGATAACACAGGGCGAGAGCGAGAACGAACATCCCATAGCGTATGCAAGCCGAAAGCTTAGGGGTGCGGAAGTAAATTACTCCACGACGGAAAAATAATGTTTGGCAGTCCTTTTTGTCATTGAAAAATTTAGGCCTTACGTGGAAGGAAGCCATTTTAAGGTCTTTACGGACCACCACTCCCTCGTTTGGCTGTTCAGACAGCAGAACCCAACGGGCAGAATAGCCAGATGGATACTACGCCTGCAACAATATGATTTCTCAATAATTCATAAGAAGGGAAAACATAATGTGGTGGCAGACTGTATATCGCGAATTCCCAACCTGAATCTGGTGGATCTTACAGTACAACCGACAGACGAATGGTATCTCAAAATGTTGGCGAAAGTGTCTTTGAACCCGAAGCGCTTCAACAGTTGGAAAATAGAGAACAATGAACTGTTCATCAAATTTAAAGATAGCAATGTGAAGTACGGGCGAAATCTGTGGAAAGCAGTAGTCCCGGAATCTGCAAAAGAAGCTGTGCTGAAAGAATGTCATGACGATTCTAAGGCCGGCACTGTGGCGTCGCCAAGACAAAAGCAAAGATTCTCAGCAGGTATTACTGGCCAGACGTCCCTATCGATATAAAAAAGTCCGTATTAAATTGTGAGGTATGTAAGAAAAGTAAGGCCAGCAACGCTAAGAAGAATGGAGAAATGGGTAGCTGTAAAATAGCCAGACAGCCTTGGCAACTAATTTCCATGGATCTGTTAGGACCTCTTCCTCGATCTATGAATGGGAATATTGCCTTACTAGTCGTGGTAGATTACCTCACCAAATATACTTGTATATTTCCTTTACAGGCAACCAAAGCGAAGAATATTATAAAATGCATAGAAGATAACATTTTTTTAAAGTTCGGTATCCCTGAAATGATAGTTGTTGACAATGGTCCACAATTCAGATCGAATGAGTTTCGATTACTACTGGAGCATTATAAGATACCTAATTTATGGTTTAATTGCAATTGTCATCCACAAAACAATTTTACAGAAAGATACAATAGAACTATTGGAAACATGCTTAGGGCGTATGTGGGAGAAAACCATAAGTTGTGGGACAAAGAATTAGCGAGCATAAACGTAGCAATTAACACGTCAGTTAATGAAACCACGGGCCAAACACCATTCTTTCTTAATTACGGCAGTGAATACATTTACAGTGGGAACGAGTATAGGCTTATTCAAGACAATTATAATCCCTTAGAGAATCGGGTTAAATTTTTGGAAAGGTTTAGTTCAGGTAACCAAAAAATACTCGAACGTATACAAGAAAAGCACAAGAGAAACAAGCGATACTACGACCAAACAAGAAATAAATGCATACCCTTTAATGTAGGAGATGTGGTTTTTCGAAGAACATACCCAGTGTCAGACAAAGCTAAAAACTTCTCTGCAAAACTGGCCCCAAAGTATACTAAGTGTTATGTGTCAAGTAAAGTGTCTAATTTGTATTATAAACTAGTTGATGAACAAGGAAATGATTTGGGAACATGGCACGTTAAGGACCTCAGAAAACAATCACTTGTAAGTGTACGCGCATTGTCCAAATTGTACGTTTATTTCACGAGTAAACAGCAAGCCTCTGGCTCCTGTTAAGCGCCTATGATCTCTTGACATAACTTGGATTAAGAGAGTATATCCTAGTTATATTCCGTGCAATTAGACTTCTGTGAAACGGGAAGTCATCATAACAAAAAAAAGTACTCTATCACGAGTACCTTTTTTTGCTTCTTTTTTTTGGTAAGGGGGTGTGTACCATGTCAAATTTGTATAAACCCCGCGAAGTTTCAGGTAACGTACCTTTTTTTGAATATTCAAATCGACCTGCCTTACCGACCGCGCCGTGGAAACCATTTCGGGTGTACGTAATGGCTGCTTACAAAGCTCAATTTAAAGCTTCCGTGCAAATTTTAACGCGTTCCAAAAAGGCCTGGTTGAAAAGAAAAAAGATCTCGGTTCCTTCTTCTGAAACGTGGTGTCGATCAGAAAGGAAGAAAATTTGTGCGATCACTTTAAATTTCATTAAAACAAGAAAACGCGAGTAAAGTGACGAAAGCATACTAACATTGTAAAAAAAAAGTAATAATTCAATTAACTAAAAGAAGTGTAAATTAGAGAAAATCAAGATTGTATAAAAGCACGAGGTAGGAAGATGCAAATAAAATTGGCTAGTGACCCCTCACAAAAAAGGGTAAGAGTGTATTGTACGATATGTAATTTATTGTTGGCTAATTTGTGTATCATATCCTTAAAATTAGAGTCTTTTTTTATATCGATAAATTATAACTAAACAAACGACAAACAACACGTTAAAAAGGGTTGACAATGAGGACCGCATGGAAGGATCTCATGGAGTAACAAATTAAAAGAATCATACGAAGACGGAAGGAGGACGGAGATAATTTAATAGAGATAAGTACACCAGTCTTTTGTTATTTATTGTAAAGAAAGAGGAATATTTGATAGAATAGTGTAGTGTTTATTATATGTTTATTTATTGATTCATGTAGATAGCTATAGCATTTAGAATAGTTAGGCATGCATGCATAATAAAATCTAGGTACACATTTACATAATTTAAGAGTAGCAAATTAAAGAAAACAATTATATTGGCCTGTTAGCAAATGGTGTTTTCGTCATCTACCGTCCTCAATTTCTATTTAATATTCAGATTTCATATTAACCGCGAAGATCGAACCAGAGATCAAAAGCTTTTCTCAACGCTTATACGGCTATCGAGAGATCTCACAACTTTAACGATTTGTAAACAAGCAACGTCACTAAAAAGATTATTACACATTTTGAGGGGGGGGGATCTCCAAACAAATGTGAATCAGGACACTTTAAGCAATTTATTAGTACACCGCATATCGATTCGATTAATTAACGGACACGCTGTATTAAGTAAGTATGCGACAAAAATTGTATGCAATTTTGTGCTTCTGTAGGAGTACAGACCGCTCTGTAAGATTACAGCGAAAAAGTATCAAAATGTAACTCTTTCATTTAATGGTAATTTAAGAATTTTGAACAGACATATTGTGGATTAATTTTCTTTATAATTCAGCTTGCTAACTTCCTAAGGCAGGATAATCAACTGGATTTATCATTAACCTACCAATTTATGACAACTACGTACACATCGCAAATAAACTACCTTGCTTTTCATAATGTAAAAAACACAATAACTGATCTATTAGGAATTCCGTCACAGTAACTTTGTTTCAATTATCATTTCACGTCCATAATAATTACGTCCATCATAATTTATCTTATTTTAAAGTCCTTGTACTTACAATTGTGGGTCAATCATCAGTGGCCATCGAGTAGAATTCGTCAATATGGTCGCATTCTCTGTTGACATTCTGTCCATCGGTAAGCCTTCATTATTCCACTCAGCTATTTGAGCATCGTCAGATATCAGAGTAAGTGGATCAACTCCTTCCGTGTGGGGAATGACAGGCTGTACACGGGAAAAAATGGGATTCAAAAGAGGGATAGTATCGTATCGTGTACAAAAAGTTAACTTAAATTTACCTCAATTTTATTGAAGGTTGGCATCCACATTTTCTCCTGCAATTCTTGTCTGTACCTTCTTGTAAAACATCCGACATACGACAAGAAGGAGGAAATTAGGAGGATGTCACCGGGTAGAGTACCAATCTTCTCCTTCAGGCTGAAAATTGAAAATCGGAGTAACGTCTCTTTCTTTGCAATCTCGTGGGAGGAAAACGAGCTTGAGTTGAATATATAATGAGATTTTGAACAAGCTCTCGATGAGACAAGAATAGGACTTGGGCGTTGGGGATATTATTTTTACCTATCATCACTAAATTACTTTTGGTGTGCGAAGTACTAAATCACCCAGTGCGATTAATTACATTTGCAGGGAAGGTATCCATGGTAGAAAAAGCTTTCTAGTGGTATCATCTCATTTCCTAGAAAAGGTGCAGACGTCTGTTTTATATATTCGCTTTTGCTGAATTTATGTATGCTTTATGAACTTTTGGAAATTAGTGGACAATTCACATATAAATTGAAGGTGCGCTACTTCCGACCAGCAGTGACAATATTGCGAGTAAATTTATTCCTTGTGTTTGTTGGAAACCACTGGATAAGAAAAACATTTCTGAGAATTTTGATTTTTTTTCCACCTACAAGTTATTTTTCTACGTAAGAACTTCCCCCATTTATAATTCGCAACGTCTTTTTCTTGTACGCCTTCCTCTGGGATTTCCTTTATTTGCTCGGAGATTATTCCCATTGGAAGCAACCATGATTTTTGTATTTCGTGGAAAAGTTGAATTGTGTTAAAAATTTTGATAGACACCTGAGCCTTTGAAAGACAGCTTAGGGACTTATTTAAAACCTATTATAAGGCAGGGTTATTGTAAACAGGCAAGGTCTCCCCTGGTTGACCTCGAAAGATAATATAAGCTCCATGAAACGAAAATTTTGCGTCAGTTTCCACTTAAATTAAATTAAGAGAGTCTTATGTACCTTTGTCCTGGCAAGTTTAAAGAGGGTTGCCTTCTCACAATAGAATGGAGTTTGACTCAAATCAGGTAAGATATAATCATGATTTTTTTAATGCTATTAAAGACCGGTATTTTAATAATAACTAACAGCAAGACGAAAGCTATTTACCATAAGTTGTAAGAAAACAACGAAAAAACGTACAGAATTTAAGTGCATTTTACCAAAACCGCTTGTAATTCCAAGCCATGAACTGCAATAGATGTCTGTCCATCTGTCTATCTGTCGATCTGCTTATCCACGCATTATCTCGAGAACACTTTGAGCTAGAGACTTGAAATTTGGTAGACACTATCAAAATTAAAAGATCAAGATCGGAAACGAGCCAATTTGGAAACCCCTTTATAGGGTTGCCGTATGAAACGTTTAGCTTTATCAAATAAAAAAGGTTGCTTTTTATACTCTAGATGCAGAGTAATATAACGATTATAATGCATAAAAATATTCGTGATACACAGAAATAAACTATATTGCCATTAATGGAAGAAGAAAAGAAATCGTTTAATAGATATCCGTTCGTCTTTCTGTCTTCCTGTCCTCCTCTCTGTCAGGCCACGCGTTATCTTGAAAACGCCTTAAGCTAAAGACTTGAAATTTGGTAGACAGATACCTTTTTAAAATTTAAAGATTTAGTTTGTAAATGGATAATTCTGTCATAGGGTTGCCATATAAATTCTCCAGTAAACTTTTCAAAGGGCTGCCATTGTTTTCAAAAGTTTTTGCGATTGCCGTGAAAATTCGTACATCAAATATTGCGGACAAGATCTTCTAAATATCAATGAAATATTCGCTGAGTGGCGCATAGATAAGTATTCCGGATTGCTGATTACGAATTTGATACTAACTTTTAAGAATTTAAAATGTTGATCTTGCGATCGTTATGAAAATATGTTTATATACTTAGGTTTGTGCCTGGTTGTTCCCAAGGAAAACCGCAATAAGAGCAAATTATCATGGCCTTTCCTTTCCCGTAAACTTTGCTCAAGTGATACCTTAAAACGTTGAGAACTGGACACATAAATTAAACATTTAAAATAAACCTATAAACCTATAAACGAGTGAATAATTTAATACGTATGTGAAATGTGAGTCCTTTATACAGATACACGATAATAGATATTTGTGAGTTAAGCATTCAATTGTTTCTGTAATATATGAATTTTTGTTTTTAACTCCTTGTAATCAAGTCATCAAATTAGTTAAGGTATACCATTGAGTTTTAGCACAGAACTACAAACGCAGATGGAAGAGTAAGAAATATTGCAAATTATTCTTTTTAAATATTTCGGAGGGAAAATAATTAAATTAGCAGTGTAAACTTGAGTAAACAGTTAAGTTGTAACCTGCGCACGCCATCTGGTTGGTCACCATAACTTGATGTTAGAGGAAGTAGTTCACCTTGATTCATGACGTGAATGGACGAGAAAGAGGCCTTGAGTCCCATGTAGATTGGGACGGACTTTACTTATTTTTAATAATAATTGATAATTGAGTTTCCTTTCTAACCCAGAAGGCGCACTTCTTAGCGAGGTGCCAAGAACGCATAAGCGTTCCCACACTTGAGAGAAATACGTTAAGATTGGGCTCCCCGACAAGCATACAAAATTATTAGTACGGTTAGACCAATGAAGGACAAAAGAAATCGTTAGTTGGTTAAACAGCAACCCAGGAAGCATTTAATGTTAGCACTAAGACAGTTACAAGACCACATGGAGGCGTTTCTTAAGCACATTCTTAGACACATTCAGGTCAAAGTGTTCCGCAATGCGGTTCACAGCCATACAGATGCGGTTAATAGGTTCATGCTTACCGTAGTTAATTCTAGAGAAGTTAATGTGCAAGAGAGGGACACCCCTCAGGTTGCGAGTGTTAGCCCTGAAGGACACCCTGCCCTGGAGCTCCGAAGAGTCAACATTATCGTTCAAGAGCTGATGAATGAAAACTATGTCAGCAACTCTGCGTCGGCTCTCTAGAGAGGCCAGGCCAATGAGTTTTAGACGCTCGCGATAAGGCGGGAGAATCAAAGGATCGTCCCAAGGCAAATCTCGGAGTGCAAATCTAATAAATCTGCGCTGAACCGACTCGACGCGGCCGACATGCACGGCATAGAATGGATTCCATACCTGAGACGCGACGAATGAGCTGTATAATGTTAATGAGACCCGATGGTTAGAGAACTCCCTAGACCAGCGCATAATGAAACCAAGCATGGAATTACCCTTGCACACTATGTGGTTAATATAGGAAATAAAATCGGGCTTTGAGTCAAGCCTCACACCAAGGTCGATAACAGAGTGCACGCGAGGGATGTTTGCCGTGGCAAATACATAGTCATAGTTGATAGTAGTCATAGGCTTCCTAAAGAATGACATAACGTCGCACTTACCAATGTTGAGCTCCAAGTTATTGTGGCCACACCAAGAATGGAAAACATTCAAGTCCTCTTGAAGAGAAGCACAGTCGTCAATATCATTGATGAAGGAGAAAAGCTTCATATCGTCAGCATAAATCAATACATTAGAATGCCTCAGAAGACGCACGACATCGTCAATAGAAAGGACAAAAATAAGAGGACCCAGATGACTACCTTGAGGCACACCAGACGTAGCCTTTATGATTCTAGACCGAACACCGCGAAAGAGTACCTGATACGACCTATCAGACAGATACGACTGATTCCATCTCAAGAATAGAGTTGGAAAGCCCAGTTTCTGTAATTTAAATAGAATAACAGAATGCGACAATCTGTCGAAGGCCTTGCTAAAGTCTGTATAAATGCAATCGGTTTGTAAATTATTTCTAAAACCACATATTGTCTTAGAGGTAAACTCTAATAAGTTTGTTGTAGTGGATCTGCCTGAAACAAAACCGTGCTGATTGGGCGATAGAATATTTTTGCATTGCGGGGACACTTGAGAAAGAACTATCGACTCCAACAATTTGGGTATGCAGGACAACTTCGCAATCGGTCTATAATTAGAAATTTCATTCCTACTACCTTTCTCGTGAATAGGAATAATGAAGGAGCTCTTCCACAGATTAGGGAAACATCCACCACTGAGAGAATTCTGAAAGAGAATGCGAAGGGGAACAACCAAGGCATCGGAACACGACTTGATCACTGCAGGGGGCACGCCGTCAGGACCAGAAGTAAGATCGAGGGCCAACTCATTAATATGGGAAAGAATGAGTTCATCAGAAACAAATGGAGATATGTCAGCCGCACACGGATGGCTGTCAATGTGCGTGAAGTTATCCATATCCGGTTCGAAGTTAGAAGATATAAATGCACTTTCAAAAAATATGGCAAACATGTTACAGATCTCATATGGATCATTGCTAGATTGCCCCTCAGAGGACATGGATGTGGGGTAATTGTCAACTTTCCTCTTAGTGTTGACAAATTTGTAAAAGGTACGCGGATCAGTGAATAAGTTATCGCGAATATTAGCAATATACTCCTCGTAGAGCACGGAAGAAAGTGTCTTGAACTCGTTGAAGCAAGCCACAAACCGTTGGTGGTCCGATGAGTCTCCAATCCTGAGAAAGGCCTTCTAGAGTTTGTTCCTCCTATTCCGCAGGATCCTCAGCTCACTGTTAAACCAAGGGGGTGAGGCTGCAGTCGACCTTTGACGCTCGAAAGGAACACAGGCGGTAAACACCTCAAAAACTTTGGCGTAAAACATACTAACGTCTACATCAATACCACCACTACAGAGCAAAACACCGAAATTGATAAGAATCAACAGTAGATAGAACAGTTGAACTAGGTTCAACCACCGGTGACAGTGAAGTTGAGACGCATCGAAAAATGAACGTAAAAGTTGAGTACAGAAGTTTTCACGTGGAAAAGCAAGGCTCCAGCATCGCAGTATTCCGTTCACTTGGACTTTCATATAAGCCGGCTGCAAAGTCACAAGGAATTTATCTGCAAAAATCGCACGTTGGACGGATAGTGACGGGGTCGGATACAGCAAGGAATTCAAGTAACAGTCAGGAACCTCCGCGCGGAGAGCTCTCAAGATTTAAGTAAGTTAATTTTGTATGAATTTAGATAGAGTTAGCTAGGAAATTTGAACTTATCCTGTATTTCAGAATGAAAGGGTAGATAGTAATAAAAACTTGCTTGTGAACTCGCAATTCGCGGATATGCATTTTCTCTTGTTGATTTAAAAATTTATATCAGGAGTTTAATAGTGGCGGGCTCTGGCACAACCTAGCTTGTTACAGGTTTTCCAGGTCGCTAATTTCGAATGTGGAGAGGAGACTTTTGAAATTCAAAATCGTGGATCTAATATACCGGACAAAATTTTCTAAATGTTAACGGAATGTTCACGAAATGGCGAATATAATGGATTTTGGGGTTACTGTTTACGAATATGATATCAGCTTTTATGATGGATCCAATATGGCGGACATATTTTTGAGAGATTTATGGAATAGTCCTGAAAACATGTATGTATATTGTCGCTATAATCCTGTACTACTGCAAGTGCGTTAAAGCAAATTTTACGTGAGGGCTGTTTTTTGAAGTCATGGTAATTTGAAAATAACAAAAGGAATCTCGTGTTAAAATTTAAAGAAATTGTTACTATTCAGCAATTGGTTAAAACACAAATATAACAATTATAAACATTCATATTGCTCTCCTATAAATTTTACTTTAATGGATTTATAATATGACTTCACAGACCAATAAGTAAATGATGACACTACATGCCAACTTCTGCAGTTTGCAGATTTCAAAAAAAGTTTAAAGAGGATTTTTGAATAAGGGATAAAGTGTTAAATTTTTTACAGCAATAGAAAGCTAGGAGTTCAGCCCTTAAATTGATAGAGGTCATATTACCGTGGCAGCAGCACTTTAGATGGCAAAAGACTGAAGAGAAAACCTTTATCAATCAAGAGATAAGAGTCAATGTTAATTTATGATCGCAATAGCGCATTGTTCACATATTCAACATCGAGTGATTTCCATTTCAAGATGAATTTGACTAAATGGAAAATATCTCAGTACCTTACCATAGCAGATTGATACTCATAATTTTCGAATTAGCTACAATTTTTGGATACCTAATCGACCGCAGTCTACTTAATAAAGAATTCACTTCTCAGCGCGAAATCAAAGTTAGTTCTTTTCAAGCAATTTTTTGGCTCCTGACTAAAGTTTTCTGGAGGATGCATACTAAGAAGTGTAGTAGAGAAATATGAAATTCTTTACTCTATTAACTTTAGTGAGATACAATATGCTCTTTGGTCGATCCTAAAAGGGTTCTACACAACGAGGAGTTCCCAAATTCTCTCCCCAAATAAGCATAAGGTCCTTGTAAATTTAAGTAGCGAGCGGTTTTACCTGGGAAGAAAGCGGACAGAAAAGCCTGTTTTGGGTTGAATGGGCTAATCTATGGATAATTTGAGAACTGGTTGAAGCCACTTATGAGCGTAGCGAGAAAGATTTGCTGTAGGGGTCAAGTGCGGATTGCGTTCCTTTACACGTATCAGGTCCGATTCCGCGCAAGGACATGGATTGCACCGGAGGCCGACGCTTAGTGATAACCCTTAGAATTAAGCTATCTTCGTTGTTGATTTTTTTCAGGAAGTCATGCTTTCGCTGGTGTGGTAAATCCCCCAGTCGAAAACGACAACATCGTTACCAGCGGTAGATTAAAAAAACGGTGATAAACACCGCGAACGGGACAAAATCCACTAGCAGAACGACACTCACACGAGTTGTCATAGCTTGACGGATTCCGAGGAAACCGCGCCTAGAAGATAGTCACGCATAGCAAAGGAAGAAAACCACGATTTGGGCTTAACTTTTATGCTAGGTACTCTTACTTACGACTTACGGAAAGCCGAAACGCCGAATCAGGTATTGGGCAGCGAAGATATTTACTCTGAGCGTGGTTCAGGGAGGAGGAATCCACACGGGTTTAAGTATTCGATAAGTGAAGCGGAGTGGTTCAGTGATTCTCAACACAGGGAAATAAAAAATAGAACTTGTAATAGTTTCGTAATTGTTCCCTCGCTACTGCTCGGCTGAAACAATTTTCGAAGCTCGAAGGATTTTGTTACAATATATATTTTGCAATTTTTACAAAAATTTCAAGTTTAATGACATATAGATAATTAATTTCTCTACATGACGTATACTCGTCATTACGTAAAAGATTATCACTTTGCCATGACGAGTGTACTCGTCGAATGCCATTAAAAGGATAGTTAGAGAAGGCATTCCCTAAACTTTTTCAAAATGTAACTTATTTGGAAATGCTTTACAAACTACCATCAAGTTATATCCAAGTAGTTCGTCCCTTTTATTACATTGATTTATTATATTTGATTTTATTACATTGATTAGACTAGGCCGATCCAGATTCCATGTACATAATACTCACAGAAAAAGTCATTGTTATCATAAATGGAATAAACTGATAGGCTTACATCGATAACGGGCTATACTTTTAAGATCGCAGCTTTTGAAATAACTGCTATCCTGTTAAATGTGCGATTAGCATTTTGCACCACCAACCTCACCTACTTTTGGTGACTTTTAGGAATCAATGCCATTAGATACCAGTGAGCAGAATGATCGGTAACACAACTTTAACTTTAAAAGAGCAGTCTACACAAAAAGGCACATTTGATAGGGCTTGCAATATAAATAAGAATTCTTTTCGCAGCGATGGCGGAAAATACAGAGTCGAGTCTAAAAGTTCTTCCACTGATACAATAAAATAAATTTTCTTTATTATTTAATTTTCAATATAGAACCCTTGTATATCTGTATACAATTCACAGCTCTTTTAGAGCGAGTTTGACCCTGAGGAACAGGAAAAAGTAAGTTAATGTTATTTAAGAATTCAAGGTGGCGTGGACCATTCGATGAAATTTTTCAACGTTGTTGTGGCTTCAATAAGTGTAAAACCAGTTCTTTTGCCAACTGTGTCGTGTAAAATCGAATGCGTAAGCGTTCAACATTTCTGTTCGTGTTGCTTTTTGCAGGACGCCCGTTTTAGGTCCATCGTGGAATGAATACTGTCCAGTCTGAAATCACGAAAACCACTCGAAAACCGGTGTTTGAGACACAAAATCATTTTCGTACGCTTTGTTGTGGTGGTGGCTTTTCGGTAAAGGATATCAATTTAGAACGGCCCATCAGCAAAATCTGAATTGGGGGGAAATTGGGGAAGAAGAAGATTGGGAAGTTAACCTGAAAAATGTTGCAAGTGAGCCACAATTTTATTGGCATGAAATTACTGTGCAATATCCCAGTGGTTTCACAAGTACAATTCGTCAGTAGAAATTGCCTCAACCACTGCTACCCATATATATATATATCGCCGCGGCTGTGCAGGATTTGATCTCACGCCAGCAAAGTTGAGAAAATCTGCAAATGTACGCCTCAGCCCACTCGGCCACTGGCTAATCACGCGATATTCCTTTTTGGACTGCTAATACCTGCTTTAGATGGAGCACGGTATTCATACTTTAGCAAGTATTCAACTTTACTTCGGCATCTACAATGAGATTTTGAATTTTAACTTCGTGGTGTTGAAATATGACATATTTGCATGATTTTCACTGGAAGGGCTTGTGAAATATAAGAAAGGATCTATTGAAATAACACGTAATGCAATAATATAATAACTCTAATGCCCGGTTTTTCAGTTAACTCTAGATATAGTTTATACTGCCGTTTAAGATATAGCGATGTTTTTCAGTATTGGTTTAAACCCAACCGACAGTTTAGACGGAGTTTAACTTAATCGGTCGCAGATGATGGTTTAAGGTGGGAACTCTAATTAGAAAAAAAATTTGTTGGACAAATTTTTTTGTCTTAATCGATAGTTCTAATCAAGGGGGATATTCCTGTAAAATATTAAACCGGTATTTCAAATATTTTTAAAGATACAGCTTACAACATGCGAGCGCGCATCATAGGTATAAGTACGACTGGGACTTAAGTCGCCCGCAGGTATAAGACGACGGGGATTCGAAACCCAAATGAAACCTATTGTATTCCTATGGATAAAGGTATTTTGATATAAAAATTATAAGTATATTAGTAGCCTGGAAAAGTTGTATGTTTGCCATTAATATTAAAATTATATGAAAAAATCTTGAAACGCATTTTTCTCGAAACAGTTTCTAATCAACCAATCGATACATGCAGGTTCGCCTGTTCCCCATGAGTCCATTGTTGGGCTGCTAAGGACCGAAACGCCTGTTTTCGACCTTGACAATGACCACCTCCTGGAGGAGATGTGTATTTCAGATTTCAAGCTTGAGATCCCACCGAGGGAGGACTGGGAGCCCGACTCCGTAATCCCCCTTCGACGCACTTGATCTTTTACACGGATGGCTCAAAAATAGACGGGAAAGTCGGTGCAGGCATCCACTGTGGAGACCTGGGAGTGAGAATGGCACTTCACCTCGAGGATCACAACACGGTCTTCCAAGCGGAGGTCAAAGCCATACTGGAAACGTGCAGATACCTCAGGTCTCTGCAACCTGAGGGGCTAAATATTGCAATCTGCACGGATAGCCAGGCGGCTATTAAAGCCCTGATGAAACCCTTCGTAACATCCAAGTTAATACGAACTTAACAATCTGTCCCGGAAAAATCACCTTAGCATTCTATGGGTGCCAGGCCATAGCAGCATATATGGTAACGAGATAGCAGAAGAGCTAGCGAGGGAGGGAGCTGTTCTTGGCTCTCAAACCTCCCCTACAGGGATGTCGACCAGATATCTACTTGGGCGTATTGCAAACTGGGCGAACAACCAACACCACCGGTTATGGGACGCGACCCCAGTCGCCAGTACAACCAAGGAACTGTGGGGCCCACCTAATGCTAGCTCATCGTCCAAGCTTCTCCGGCTAAACAAACCATCACTGAGATTACTGGTTGCAATTCTGACAGGACACGGTTTTCTTAAAGCGTACCAACACAAAATCGGCCGCTCTAACGATGCCGACTGTAAGGGCTGCGGAGATGAAACGGAGACTATGACACACTTTCTGTGCCACTGCCCGTCACTCTCGGGGAAAAGACTCAAACACCTGGGATGCTACTTCCTTGACGAACTGTATCATGCAGGCGAAAAAGGATGGGAGCGTATTCTGGCTTTCACTAAGTCGACCGGGTGGTTGGGTCAGTAAACTGGATCCATCCCGTCCACTAGCACTCATGGGTATTACAGGGTGGATGAACAATGGGCCTAACAGTGGCCTCGTTCCGGGATTCCTTGAATCCCACACCTTTAAAAAAAAATCGACTTCTAGTTTCCGCTATTTTGTTCGTAACTAAAAATTGTTCTATGTGAACTAAGAAAGTTTTGAGAAAATTAATAATGAACAATTGTTTCTGCATAAACAATGCTAAAATTTCACATCAAATTTTGAACTTTTTTTCGGATATTTTTAATATGGAAAAATTCACACCTTTTTCATAATTTTTTTAGTTCACAGAAGACAAAAATACATTAAAAAAAATAATTTTTCGTCATAGTTTGTTTCGGATCAAAAATTAAAGACGGCAGCGTTCCCGAAAATTAGATATAACTGCGCGGAGCGTTGATATTCGACGATGGGCCCACGTGTTCACAATCAGACTTTAAAAAAACATTACTCAATTTGCATCATTCAATATTTCAGAAAAAAATTCCTGAAAAATGCTATTTTTTAGGGTTCCGTACCCAAAGGGTAAAAAACGGGGCCCTATTACTAAGACTCCGCTGTCCGTCCGTCTGTCACCAGGCTGTATCTCATGAACCGTAATAGTTAGACAGTTGTAATTTTCACAGATGATGTATTTCTGTTGCCGCAATAACAACAAATACTAAAAAACAGAATAAAATAAATATTTAAGGGGGCTCCCATACAACAAACGTGATTTTTTTGCTCGTTTTTGCTCGATATTGATAACGGCAACAGGTAGACTCTTGAAATATTCACAGAATATTTAGTTATATTATTCACTTTAAAAATAATTAATTAAATTAAAATAAAATTAATATTTAAGGGGGGGCTCCCATACAACAAACGTGATTTTTTTGCCGTTTTTATAGATAATGGTACGGAACCCTTGCGGGAACCCGTGCGCGAATCCGACTCGCACTTGAACGGTTTTATTTATGTTATAATTAGAGTTCCCTCCCTTAAATGAAGTTTCGTTCAAATGATTTGCGGTGATTTTTTGATGCAAGTTGTGATTATAAGAAAAAATATTAAATCAATGAAACGAATTCGGTGGTGTTTTTTCCACAAAGCAGACAAGGAATGTTGAACGTTCGTTTAGTTAATTTGCTCATTTAACTTTCCTTGCATAACACCAAGGGTTTAAGTACTTGGTTTAAACAAACTTGCATACAAGTTTAATTAATGTTTAAACTTTAACTGAAAAACCGCAAATTGAACGTACTTGGAATATTAGAAATTAAAATGTCTTACTTGAAATCAAATTTCCTCACTTCAAGTATCTTTTTTATGCAGCCCTGGAAAACTATTTGAAGTGAGTAAATTATTAAAATCTCAAAGCCATTAACGTGTGGTTGAGCTTTTCACGTCCCTATAAAATTTCCATAATTTATTTGAGTTTCCTTAAAGAATTTTCGTGCTACACTGGAACAGCAAAATCTCTGACACGAAAATGAATTTCTACTTTGAGTGAAAACTGGTCGACAACGACTTCTCATTAATTATTCATAGCCACCTACTTTTCTAGAAAAGCAACCTGGAACTGAAAGTGGAAAAGCCAAGAATTTGTTCAGAAAAGAAGACTAGAAGAAATAACAAACGAAAGCAAGGAATTGTAAAGATGCATAATTAGTTTTAATTCTCGTTTCAAAATGTTTTTGACTGAAATTCCTTTCTTCCAAGTTTTCCAATATCTTTAAGTCCGTAAAAGTTTAATACTTTCGTATGACCCTGTGGCATGATGGTAGAGCAACATTACCAACTCGCCTTAATTACATGCACAAGTTGAGCTCGTTTTACTGGACGGGTCAGGCATTGAAATCCTTATTACCACGAGGATTTAGCACTGGCTCTTTTCCTCCAAACTGGAATGGTTCAGAAATTGTTTGATTAGGTGCTTCGAGAATATTTCAGAAAATCCTTTTAAGGAAATGAGGCAAAGGCGTTGGGTGAAATTGGAATTATTTTATTTGAAAACAGAAGTAGAGGGATGGTAATAAATTTTGCTTAAAAGTTACTCACGGGAGACCCGTAAAGCTCCTTGTTTCGCAAAGGACTTACCTTGAAACAGACTCCTTCCAGCGAACGTTTTCATTAGCAAGACCATTGACTAGACGGTGCGCTAAGTCAATAGTAAATGCGGTCTTATTGGCTTCCTGCTGACATCTTTGCTTTTCCGCCAGTGCTTCTTGGAATTCCGATTGAATACGAGATAATTTCTCCTCAAGGTCGGCGATTTTCTTTTTCAAGTATTCTAGACGTTCTCGGGCTTGCTGTAATTCCTCCTGGGAATCTTGTAGTGCTTGTTGCTTCGGACCGACAATTAGGAAAACTTGGTGGTATTTGTGAAGATTGATAACCCAAGCGCATAGTCCGGCTGCTGCTACCGACTTTTGTACTATTTTATCAGGATTAAATTCCGGATCCTGTGTTAAGAAAAAGTCATTAGCGAAAACTGATTTATAATTTACCGTGTTGATAAGGAGAAAAGGCAATGCATGCAGCACGAATTTCTTTTCTATTTGTGAATACAGTATAAGAATTTATTACATACACGTATAGATAATAAATAAATTCGGTAAGTACCAGTCCTTCCATGTTCGGAATATTAAATCTATAAATAATTTGTATCTTTGCCGAGTACAAAAATTCTTCATGTTCTTATGTATAGACAGTTACATCTGAATAATTCTTATATAAATATATCCTCTTATTCTATGGAACAGAGCATTATATCATCTTAATACTAACATGGAATGCACAAAAAAATGAAAACTAATTTTAACGTTTCAATTGTAGAAAAATTATTTGAAATTACTTCCTGATTCCTAACGAGAACGTGGATATTGTAGTACACAGCATAATTGGAGCGGAAGGGGGAAGTTGAAATTGAAAATTATTTTAACCTGACAATTGTTTTAAGTTATTTTACAGACTTCATCTTACGATTGTTATGGTCGCTTCCCTTCGGGCTCACAAAATTTCACCATCTACAACTGGATTACGTATGGTGTGAGATATGACGTGACCGGTCATAATCAATAGAGATTTTCGGAAAGTTCCTTACTGTTGGGCAGTGGTAATTAACAACACAGCGTTACTCTAATAATTCATATATTTCTGATTTGGTCTTAACTAGACAAAAGTTGAAGATGAACTAACTGTGCAAAATAGAATTCAAAAGATCATAATACAGAAACGTTAAACTATGCATGTATATGTTGGTGGACAAATATAAGTGGGGTTCGTTGATTTAATACTATACAACTTCTAGTAAATTTCAACACTCCTCCTATCAACGTACCTCACTTATAGCTAATTCAGTTACATAATTTAAGACCTAAAATGCAGTTATGATGCTTCATCTTGGGTAAACTCTTCCTGAAAACCCATTTATTTGATAATAATTTTCTGTATTTTGACCGATCCACTTATTTCCACGTCTTGTCTTCCATAAGGGATGAGTACTCGCTCTCCATCGCCTTTAGCCACTTGTCCCAGCCACTTGTCAGTCCTCTCCAAGGCTTCGTCGACGCTAAGTGGATCATTAAATAGATTTTCGCTCGCCAGGTTAGCTCTTGCATCTATGTTGTAGACTTTCTTGGGTCTTCCGCGGCTTCCATCTCTTCATATCTTTGGCCTGCCACATTTTCTTGTTTGGTGTGCTGTTTTTGTCATTTTAGGTTCTCAGACAAATAGCTTTCACTCTTCCTGTCGACAAGGAGTTTTTCGTCTCCCTCATGTCCTTGACTTTGTTTTTCACCCTTCCTTGTTGAGAGTTCTTCAGGTGCTTCTACTGCTGACACGTGTTCCGTGTCCATCTCATCCTTCGTATCATCACTTTCTAATTTAATAGCAGGTTTCTCCTCATCATTGGTCTCATCGTTTTCTCCTTCATGCAGTGGGATTGTTGCTTTCAATTGACCCAATGGATCTTCAAAAATTGACGACTCGTTATCACTTTTATAGGGTTCTATTATGTCTTCTAAAAACCTGACGCCCCGGCTCTTTATTATTAGTGTGTCGATCCCGTAGTCGGTAGGCTTTAGATTCCTGGGAGTATCCAACCGTGATATATTCTTTTCCTCTTGGCAGGAATTTACCTTTCCTGGGTCCATTTTGTTTTCCTCTTATTCCTTCCTTTTCAAGATATTCCTTAAATCCTTGGGATGTATATTCTGTGCCATTATCCAATCTGAATTTCTTTATGCGGTATCCCGTTTCATTTTCGATACGTTGTTTATAGACTGCAAACACCTTCAGAGCTTCAGAACGATGCTTCAACATGAACACTTCTGTGACCTTGTCTTGTCATCGATGAGTGTCATGAAGTATTTTGCTCCGCCTATGGAGCAATTACTTATAGGACCGCATGTATCAGACCTAAAGTTTGTTTTTCTCTGGAGCGTGAGTTCTGAAATGGCAACTGGTGAATCTTTCCCTTTGAATCAATACCTTTTATCGAGCAGTTTCTTTACAGCTTTCGGACATCGGTGAAGTTTAGATGCCCTAAACGTTGATGCCACAGCATTAAATTGTTTTCCACCTTGCCTGACTGCATACAAGTTCAATAACTTCTGCTTTGTTATGTTCCCTTAACTATTCCAATTATATTTTTCCTAAAACAATTTTCAAATACAAAATCATAGAAATGAAATTATTTCTTAGACTTGGTGCATACATGACGTCTTGTAATTTCAATTTGATTAGGTCATCCTTCACTTTGACAGTTATTTCTACTGTTCTACGTCCGCCCGCAGTGACGATTTTGTTGCCTGCAGTTTGTATTTGACCTTTTATGCTACGGTCTAATTTTATAAACTTCGCTTTATCATTACACATGTGGCGAATTGCACCACTATCTAAACACCAATCGTGTGAGTGCATTGTTTGTGTAGAATTTGTCCGGTAGATCTTATCAAGTACTTTTCCGGGGCTCTTGCTAGAGGGTGATTGAGGCAACCTCTCGTGTGCCTCAGGGCAGTCACCTTGGCTCTTTTCTCTTCGTCCTTTCTATAGATGATGTTGTGCATCTTTTGAAACGGTCTAGGATACTAATTTATGCTGTTGATATGAAGATCTTTACCCACATTAATGATATTAGAGACTGTGCTTCCCTGCAGGAAGACTTAAACATTTTTTACTCTTGGTGTGAGCATAATGACTTAGAGCTCAAAATAGATAAGTGTGAAGTTATGTCCTTCTTTAGAAAGCGCGAAGCTATCACTTATAACTACAAATTCGCTTCGGACAGTATTCCTTGAGTGCAGTCGGTTATTGATCTTGGTGTAAAGCTAGATTCCAAGCTTAACTACGTTTCCTATATTAGTTTTGTTGTTTCTAAGACAAATTCCATGCTTAGTTTCATCCAGCGATGGTCTAGGGAGTTCTCCGATCGTAGGGTCTCCCTAACACTATATACCTCCTTCGTTCGACCGCTACTTGAACACGCATCCCAGGTATGGAATCCTTCTTATGCGGTACACATAATATAGAGGGTGTCCCGTATCATGCTAGTACCAAGTACACCACGTTATTGCCCGTGATGAGCTGATTAAAATATTGGCATTTTACCAGATGAAGCCTTGTTTAAGTGATAGGGGCTATTAATGTTGAGTCGATAAATTATTGACTTTGATAGACAAATTGCTTATATCTTCCTAGAAATCTGGCCAATTTGAACAAAAATAGTTTTAAACAATAGCTAATGGAGGTAAATATTTCAAACTAGTAAGCCTTCCTGTTATTTGTTTCAGTAGAAATAAATTGCTGTACTGTTTTTGCGAAAAATTATTTTTTCAGGTTAAAATTCTGATAAAAATCCTTTTTATCACAAAATTTTTTCATTACCGACATTTGGGTTTTCAGTTAGTACGAAAGAATAATTAGTCCCCTTTGCAAAAAAAACCGCATCAAACTGTCATTTCGAAATCTCCATTTTCTCGCAACTCTTTTACAGAAGTACTAGTAAACGACGTTCTTGCGTATATCGATTTTTACTGAATATCCTTTTCGGTTCTTTGCATCCTAGCTTAATTTCAAATGATCTTGAACCTATTTTATTCATTTTCTTCAAATCATTCGGTTACTCGGTTACAGTAAATTTTAGAGGAAATCTTTCCTCTAAAAATCCTCATATACTCTGATCCTGTCTTTTCCCCACCACTTTATTTGTGTGGAAGTAAACTTACACAAGTAAAGTAAACAGACACACATCAGACAGTTTGCCATAAAACACATTGACAAAACAAATTTGTGGGGGCGGGAAATTGGAGTAGAAAATTTTTTTATCTGGATAATGGGCTGAATAAATTTTCGGAGAAAATCAACTGTACTGACTGTTTTATATCAAAAGATATTGAGTTCTAATGCAACATGTTACCAACACAATGTGGTTGAGGATGCATGCTTTTATTCATCTTAGCTGAAAACATATTTAATCGCTTAAGAATTTTGTCAAAAATATTTTCAAAACTTCTTCGATGCCAGCCCTCATTTGTTTTCCGGATGTGAACTCCACACTCTCAGTTACTAACATATTTTTTATCATTTTACGTTATAATATCCTTATTTTATCTCATAAAAGTCTTTTGTACAAAATTTTAGAGTGATAAGTTGCTTCCTTTTCGAATTATATCCAATAATCCAAAAATTTAATATGGTGGTCTGACCGAGGAGTGATGGAATATGAGCGATTTTCATTTTATTGGTTAAGCATCTCATAAAACTGCTCCTTACTAAATTTGAGAGCTATGCATTGTTCCCTATTTGAATTGTGCCCAATAATCAAAAAATTCAATATAGCGGTCTAACGAAGAAGTGAGGGGATTCACCCTATTTTTGAACTTAGGCCTACAAATTTTCTGAAAGTAATATATACCAAACTTCAGTCTTCTAGCTCAATTCGTTCATAAAATGGGAAAGATGCAAAGAAAATCTGTACTATATTAAATTAAGGATTTTTTTTATATCTTACCTTGAGATAATCTTGAAGAGCTTCAATAACGTTTGGGTGGATGTTGTCTTTGTCGTAGTTGAGAAGATCATTAAGGAACTGGTCAACTTTAACCATCATTAATTTGGCAGCTTTCCAATTTCTCTCTTTAGGAATTTTTCCATTGGGAGCCAATAGGACCATTACAGCAGCGCATACATTAACAACTGCTTTAGGGGGAGAACCGAATGATTTTAGTTCAGTCAAATTGTTTTTGTTTAATGTATTCA
>QYTT01094797.1:0-10157 GCA_006980735.1 Dasypogon diadema
ATATATATATATATATATATATATATATATCTTACGAAATGTTGAGCTACATATTACTAATACTATTTATTAAGGACCCGATTTAACCCTTGTGTCAAACCCTTGTTGCAACACCTTCTAACGAAACCCTAGGTACACCTGTACCAGTGCTAAAAACAGAACATTTTTTGTAGTTTTTTCGTGTATATAAGTAAAGATTTTATAGAATTGTGTGTATGTAACCCAGGTAAGACGATTTGTTTAAAGCTACAATTTAGCTACTGCTTAATCCCTCAATTTCTATATCGCATTCTGATTCAATATCAGATGCCTCCTCTTTTTCCGGTCGATAATTTGGATCTTCACCATCACCGTGAGTTTCCATCTCACTCGATGAATGCGACTGCTCTGACTGCGGCAGTGGATTCACTGTTAAAACCATCGACTCCATCACCTGCCAATGAGTTCAGTAATACGCTGTTGTAAACTCCTCCTTTCTTCTTCATTGACAGAATCAAGTCGATTAAGAATTTCCAGTTCAACTGCATAAATCGTATCAATGGCAACAAAACTTTTATTGAAGACAGAAATACAAATCCTAAACAAAATTAAAAAATATATAGAATACAAAAACACAAGCACGATTTTTTATAGCGCCATAAATAACTTACCGCAGCAAAAACTATGTTGTACTAAATATCAAGATCACAAAAACCACAATTTACTTCAACTAAAAGCATTGACGATATTTTCTACGCTCTCCAACTAATAACTAAATCCGGCTTATACATTTCCTATCGTAATTTTCTGGAAAACCCCAAAAGTTTTCAAAAAAAGTATACTGTGAATGTATTGGTACACCTGTACCAAGGGTTTCGTTGGCGTATGATATTTCCTTTAGCCTCGCTCAACCACACGTAGTCTACCAACACATATATATTTTTTGTGTTTTCGATTTACAATACATTGATAGAGGATATCATGAGTTTTCAGCCCACTAGGCCAACAACTTCCATCAAAGAGATCCGTTCAAAATTTGATTTGGTACACCTGTACCAAGGGTTTGACATAAGGGTTAAAATTTTTATCTGGGTCACGTGCGGGAACCCGATCTGGGCCAGAACTGTTAGCCTTATAAGGTTCGGGCTCGGAACATCGTTACATTTCGGATCTGCGCCATAAAAGATGTCGGCCAAATTCTAGCCCTAACTTATTTCTGACCCATATTTCTAGACCCATATTTCTAGTTTGTATTTATCGAAGGCATTTTTTTCACCATCCAGGGCAACACTGGTGTCAAATCCTTTAAGTTATATACGCATGCGAAAAAAAACCGAACGGATTGCAACATTTTCTCCACATAAAACCACCTGTTTTTCGCACTTTCAAAATAAGTTTTTTAAAAACTAGGAAAACTGGATACAACCGTTCCTACAAAACAATTCAAAGTGACATAATTTGTTCTTCTTCCAAATTCACATTTTATGGGAATATAAGGTACTTAGCTGAAGGTATTTTGATACATTAAAAAAAAAAAGTATAATTGCGTGATGTCTATGTAAATACACACATGCTTTATTAACGTGTTGGATGGCAGACAATTAAATATTATGGTGGATATGAAAAACGTATTGTTATTTTAAAAAATGTATTCATTCAATACATTTTTCGCAGCCACCACATTATTATGAAGGTCCTTAAATTTTACCTCAAATAAAATTATATTCTTTAATTAATATCAAGAATTTGTATAACGCCACAGGCACCTTGTGGCAATTCCTTTGCAAGGCAGTATTTTAATAAATTACATTTAAAATGAGTTTCTTTATGAAAAGAATTTCACGTACAGACCTGTGGAGATGTTTAAAAAAACATTTTTCCGAGGAATCCACAGCACTAGCCCAATATGAAAATCATAAAAATTCTTGCAATATGACTCCGCATGATAAAGAATTCATTTTCGACAGAAAAATTTGTTCATGCTCTAAAACAGGAATAAATCTAAATGTATAAATAAGAATAAGTGTAAATTTTCCTTGTACATATTTACTGATACTTATAGTACAATACAACTTCACTCTTATACCTGAATTTTTCAAAACAAAATAGTTTATTGGAAAATCGTTACGAGGTCCCAAATTGAAATTTTCACCATTTGTAGCTAATAATACGACAAATAAAAGATAAAATAACGAAACAAAATCAAGAGACTACTTTCCAGGATATTTATGGATAAAGGATGATGTTGATGTTCCTTTTCCCAGAATATTAATTAAATTTCTATTCTATTAAATAAAACTTATTTGACGAAGTTACGAATTTTAGAACCGAAGTTGTGAGTTTTTAAAGTTTGACGACGGTGAAGAAAAAATTTTCAGATTTTTCAAAACTTTAGAAGTTCCTTTTGCAGAAAATACACAGAGTTGGGCAAAATTATTACACATATGCTTTTATCGGATTAATAGAATAAATATGCCAAATTGGAACCAAGTCGGAGGAGGATCATTCAGAACGTTGGCGGATCGGGTGTGGAGTGACTCTATTACTAATATTTATTTTGGCGATTCCAGAGTTTTAAAATAAAAATTTTACTAGAAGTTATCAAAGACAATTTCTGCAAGGCTATGATATATAATAATTAGATAATTAGATGTAGACATTATTTTACCAAACTTCTTGCCAACACATTGTACTTATCTGTAGTGATCTATTGGTGACTGCAAACCTCAGTGCGTATATTTTTATAAATTCTGTAAGATATTTAAAATTAAAAATATTTCAAAATTTGGATACAGACGAAAATTCTTAGAGACTTGTTAGAATTAAAATAAAGTTTTGAACACTACATCATGAGTAATTTATTTTTAAATGAACAGAAGACGGGTTTCTATAGTCAACAAGTAAATGATAATATGCGACAAGAACACTCATCACAACACGCTGGTGCAAAATTAATGATCTCCGTAGGTTAAACACACTGAAAACTGACGATTTCAGGATGATTCTGTGCATAAGTTGTCGTAGCAGCGACAAGTATCTCAACTTGCTCGACGGTTGGATTTATCGTTGGATATAAGTTTCCGTCCCGATTTTTGTTGATTTGACAAGGTAAATCGGGACGTCACATTTTCTCTTCCGAACACTATGGCATTGTGAAGTTGACAAATTTAGATAGCGACTATATTTTAGTTGGTGACGTTCGATGACAGGTGCTTCAACAAGGAATGATCATTTTTCAATTTACGGAAGACAATTATAATGTGTGAAGAGCGGAGCTATTTGGAGATTCAGATGTCTTTATAGAATTAGTAAATCGGCGCGGTTTGTTAAAAACAAGTGTAGAATCTCTAGTCGACATTAATCATGAAAGTGATATTTGCGGAAATCGCTTTAATTGGTGAAACATTTAAAATTAATTATAATAAAATGGTTGTCGACTCCATGCTACATAAGTTCCTAGCAAATTTCATAAAGACTGATTATAACTGAGTATATCTCATTGATGCTAGTTCAGTAGGATGATTTTTCTAATTTAACAGGACGTCAGGACAGATCATTGCCTCTATGATTTTAATAAAATAAGATTTTAGTTCATCATATTTTAGATATTTTCGAAAACATTTAAGACAGAAAATTCGAAACGAATCTCCTGTAATTGAGAAGAGCAGGAGGATTTGTTTTTCAATTTTTTGTACATATCAAAATCTAATATACTACGAATACTTTTCCCATATTCTTATATTCTCCCAAAAGTAATAAATATGGGTGCCGACGTAATGGACAAACTTTACGTTTTATTGGAAGAATATACAGAAGAAGAAGAATATGTCTTAGTTAAAGTGACCGATCGAGCATCCAGGGATATGTCTTCATGAGACAAAAAAGAAATTGTATGCCTCTCCCATTAAGAAGCCACTGGTGTTCCCTACGATAAGGCACTAGACCTGTACCCATATCGGATTCAAGTGCCATTAGAATTAGAGAGTGGTGGGGTTATCATAGCCTATGGATTGCGGTCAACATTCCTCAGTCAGTCCAACTCTTTCAAGAAAGTGCAGTACCTTTCTGAAGGAAATGTTCTCGACGTTCTGAAGGTCTCATCAGATGTGCCTCAAGCAACTGGAATCGACACTGGGCAACTGCTCCGCATTCGCGTAGGAAATGGTTCGATGTTTCAATCCGCTTCGAGACATAGTCTACATACATCGGTGGTTGCAATGCCCATCTATCACTGGTAGACACAGATTCGAAATGGAACTCAGTTCCATGTTCATGGATCACGAAGCATTTTTATACACATTGAACCAAGAAAAACCTTTTCTTCAGTTTTCTTTAATGCAATACCTAATATTTATTGACAATTGTTTTTTCTAAGTTAAAATACTAGAATGCATTTACATCCACTTCTCTTTATTAAATTTTACTAATCGAACGCTGACATCCAAATTGACAGGTCTCAGTGGTCAAAATTTAATAAACTCTTTGACACAGCTCCATAAAATATGCATCTGACCCGAAAAAAATCCCTTGACAGTTAAATTAATTATAATAGGACCATAACATCATCGAATCAAAAGAAAATTTAGCGTGCCTTAATAGTTCATTAATAACGTCCATAGGAATATTTATGGCGAAATCCTCTCATTCTCACCTCCATCTTCTTTATGATTGCTGCAGGAACTACCAGCCCAGGCAGGTTGTAAGTAGTCCCCTTGCATTGACATGTGTGCACTTACATATCCACCAGTACCACACAGGAACCGAGTGCAAGAGTGCATCGAATCGAATGATGCATTGGTCCGAGTACATTAAACCAAAACATGCATCCATCATGCATTCGCGGTGGTTTTCCCTCACCAGTCCGCCGGCAGGATGTTTGTTGTTGTTTCATTTAAATTTACAGCACGTTTCACAAATGGTCGGCTAATTTGATAAATTTATTAAATTAAGATATTTTATAGCTTTCCCAGTGACCAGGGACAGGTTTTATCGCTCTATAATGGAGCGCAGGCACGTACATCATCATTCGGTTGACAGACGAAATTCAGATTCTTAAGCCTATGGTGTGAGAGCTCCATCTAGCTGAAGTAGCTCTATGGACGCCTAGCTTATATAACTTACCGAATAATGGTTCCAGACAATGCAGCCTCCGTTCACTCTAATTTATTAAATGATTCTCTATCGGTGCCTAAATGATCCGGCTTCCTCAATAAGTTTGTCTGAATATCGGATCCAACTGCGTGCGTTCCTTATGACTCTGGTAGTTATCGTAAATTTGTTAAAGTGGACAAATCTCAGCCCAATATCCAATTATGTCCCATTTCAGTCTCTACTGGGCGTAGTTTTGTCCAACAATCGGCGGTAATGCGTCCAAAAATCTATGGCCTCACGCTGTGTTTTAAAACTGCTACAATTCCTTCGACAATTCCACAAATTTATGGAATCGTTGTTACAAATTTTGACATTAAAAAGCGAGAAATTATTCTCACGAAGGTACAAGTTCTACGATACAAGTTGTTCTCTGCGAATTTAATTTATTCGGATTTTTGAAATTTGTTTTAAATTTGCATAAGTTATGGACAATAACCAAATATTCATAGTTCTGGAGAGATGTGAAACGAGCGATTTTTTAAATTTAAAGTGTCCAAAAATAACAATTCGAAATCCTTGGAATTAGAAGAATTTCATGCATTGAAGTGAGATTGAAGGAATCTGTATAGATTGGCTTTTATGTAAGGAATGTGTTAATCTGAAAATGAATAACTTGTGACAAATATATTCAGCGATAATATTATATGCCATCAAAAGCGTTTCAGAATTGTAAATATACAAAATGGTTAGTTGCGTTAATGTTAAAAATTTACATATCTAGAGTTTACGACCAAAAACAGAGGTAAATAATGAAAAATTTGATAGAGGTTATTTTGTTGCTTATTTCTTTAATAGCTAAGCAATCATAACTACATCTAAATGTAAAACTGTTGAAGAATGTGGCAATAGTAGAATATATACTAAAAAATAAATAAATTAAAAATATTTTTCTAAAAACAATGGTTTTCTTTTAAAATCGAATTGCACTAAAAAGCAGAAAATAGTTTGTTTTCAATGATTATAATCATTGTGTAACCCGGGTTTTATATCTATATTTTTTTTATTTATTGTTTCCTCTTTTTTGTAGGTTGCCTTTAAAAACAAACACCTCGACTTCTATTAGACAATTGATTATATATTTTTTTCGTTTCACCTACCTACTATAAAATTCAAGCGGCCGCTCCTACTCTTCTTCAATTCTCTTGGTTTATGATAATTACAATCCATCTGATTTTTAACAATTAATAAAATTTAATAATTAATTTTACTCATCTATTTATCCATCCTCTGTTGTTTTTAATAAAGATCTCCCGTCCGCTTAAGGGTCACCAGCCACCACTCTGCCACTACTTTCCTCCGACAATCCTGGATTCGCCTGGACTTTGTTTTTTCTTCTATTTTATTTCACTTTTCTCACGTAATTTCTAAATTCTCAGATTATTTACTTTTGCTTTTTTTTGAACTTTTCTTTTTTGAACTTTTTCTTTTTTTCGTTCTGTTCACTTCCACCTCCTTCACCAAAAAGAACCTCGTTTTCTCCTCTGTGACCGGAAAACCCAAAAAAAGACCCCTTAGCACCATGCCAGTCACAAAAATGTCCGCGTTCTCTCCCCGAGCCGGGCAGATGGCGTTGCGACTAGTTTAAGGAAAATTGTAGAGCAACGGTTGGGAGATTTGAAATTTAAATCCATCATTTCATTTAAGTACTCCAGTTGACAATTTCTCATTCTTTTTAACTCTGCTGACGCTTCGTTTTTGCACCGTGAACATAATTGCAATGATTGCTTATATGAAAATTCAGGTGGTAGATATGGTTGTGTAAATTCATTGAATCGGATTGTGTAAATTTGGTTGCAGAATGTGTTAACTGCCTCTTCAAATTTTACCATATCAGCAATGAAAGCTTGCGGACGTTGACGACCATGTTGCAATAGAATATCACGAGTTTCTGGTGTTTCTTCAGCTCTTATTTGTGAAATATAAGGCAGAAACACAATCAGGCCTTTAGGCTTCCTCAAAGCTTCTTCGAGGCCTTGTAAAATTTTTCTACAAATGCTTTTCAATGTGGCAACACAAAACCAAGCCCCGAGCTGTCCACGGAAGCGAGTCGCGAAGCAGGCTTTGAACAATATTTGAAATTTCTTCCTTGAGGCTTGGAAGTGTCACTTGTTTGCCAGTGGTGCTCCTGGCAGTTTTGTTGTAAAAAAATTAAAAAAATTTATAAATAACACAAAATATTTCATTATATGGCCAAAACTTTTTAAATTATTAAACTTTCCAAAAAAGTACACCCATGTGTACAAATATCTGATATAACCAATAGAATGACAACACCTTTGTTTGACGTTAATTTGTTTTAAATTTCATAAGGAAAGCTTCAAAGCTCACCGCGAGGAAACCTCGAGAAACTCGCCTTGAGGCTAGCATGTGTTCCTGCTTATAATTACGTATAGATTGCAAGCGTGCTTGACGTTGTTCAGGCGTTTCTTTATTTAAGCGTTCGCAACGTTCATCAAGTCTCTCTCATTCGCTTACTTTTCCCAGCATTTTTGTGTTGTAGTTTCTTTTTGTTTTGTATGAAAACATTGTTCCCACGGCATGACAGCTTTTACTACTTCATTCTGTCCTCAGAACGTGCTCATCTTGACTTGGGTAGTTGTACGTCAGCGGCATGGCATTTTTAGCTGCCCTTGTGAGATTCAGTTCTCGGCACATGCAAACATCTTAACATTGGGTGGAAGAATAGTCCATCATTTTTTGGTGGATCAGGCAGTCCGCCGTATTAGTTTTAGAATGACCTCATGTAGCTTATCGTATTTTACTCGTCAAACCATTTTATTTGATACCCATGTCAAGGGGGTTGTGAAGAAAATAGTAAGCGGCCACCTTGGAGCATATTTAGAACGACATTAGATATACTATATATTGTTTTCATCAGAACCAAAGCTGTGTTCAAAATTTCAGCTCGATTGGATAATGGAAAGTGGGTCAAATTTTAATCCCCAAATTTGACTTATACAGGATATTGAATATAAGAATACCATTGAAAAGGAGATGAGAGCTTTGTAATCAATAATTGGATATTCAGCATCAGAGCTATATTAAGCAGATATACAATCATTGCCTTACAGAGCATTACGGAAGTAGTGAATAGTCCTGCGTTCGAATATTATCAGTTTTGGCTAATGTGTGAAATTTCCTCATACAAAATTATCACTTTGGGGTTTCAATTAGTGAGGCTGGTGATGTGGAATCCACCTTAATACATAGCAACAATTCTCAAGAAGCAGATGCTTCTTTCCACCTGTGTCTATGGGCTTAAACTAAAGTTAACTAAAATTTACTTAAGCGAAGTGAAGGCAAAGATAATCCCTTTATGAGTTGCAAGAAGTCATCGGCAAGAATTTGGTATTTTAAGAAGCTTCCTAGTGATAAGAAATTAGGTACGGTTACAACGACCCATCTAACGACGTCATTTCACTGCGCCTAAAAGTTTCCCTTATTGTCGCTACAGACGTCTTATATAATAATTTTATAATAATAATTACTTGCAATAGAAGAAGAAGGAAAAGAAGTCGGCCAACGTAGGGCTCGAATCCACGACACCTTTGTCGAATTTATTTGGAGAAAGTTCTGACCTAGTTCCACACGAGTTCCAACCCAATTGCACTAAAATCTTCCGTTTGAATGTGTGGGTCGGAACTAGGTCGGAACTAGTAATATGCCAAGTCCGCGCCTATGAATTTCTCAGAATCAACCAATACAATTACAATCAGCAAACTTATTTCAAGTTTATTTTCACGTAACGAGAGTCACTTATTAGTGTTTTTTATGACCCAAATAGACATAATCATGCTTTAAAATAATGCCCCCGTTCTCATCTTTATTAACCCTTTTTGTGCTGAACAACAATATATCGTCGTCGTTTGTGAAAAGTGCCAACGACGAAATGTATATCGTTGTGAATGAATCGTTTGGTCTCAAATGAAGGGTGTGTGTGTTTTCAAATGAAAGGAGGAGATGACTTCTACACGATACTGTAAACAGCTGCAGGGCGAGGGGGTGTTCAAAAATTCTTGCTACACTTTATTACGGTATCATATAGAGGTCATCTCCTCCTTTCAGTTGGGACCAAACATGTACTGATATCTTGTCTAGTTCGTGAAATATTCGCCTTTTCATTTTTCAACTGAACTGAGCGGACTCAAATATTTATCGAACTTAAATATTGATCGTACTCATTTCTGAGCGGACTCAGATATTGATCGGACTCATTTCTGAGCGGACTCACATTTAAAATTCCTTCACAGTTTGAGTTGATCACTGATTTGATTCGAAATCTGAATTTCTTACAATCCTGATATGAATGATGCGGTGATTGTATTATTACTTATTTTTCTTTTAAAATATTTGGGATATTATTTTTTTAACTTGAAGATACGTTGTTTATATTTTATATTGTATATTCTATATTAAACTTTGTCATAATAACGATATTATTATATTATTTTTAATAAATACTATTAACACAATTTTAAACAAATTTTGAAACAAGCCATTCGTTTATTCTTTGTTTTTTAGTTTTTAAAATGTTCGTCTTTGAATTTTGTAAAGATAATTACAAACTAATTTTTTATTGCCTTTTTCTCAAGACAAATTACATAAATTTGAATTGGCACTTTATACACAACTTCAATTTTTCGTTCGGCATTAAAAGGGAATGATTTCAAAATTATCAGTGCCCATAGTATTTAAAAATTTCCTTGACAGCTTACCTATACAAAAATAGTTAGCTGATATCTGATTGAAAATCATTCGCTTGAATAAGATTGGAACTAGGTGGGGCAGCCAACTATTTTACAATTTAAAATATTCTCTCATTAAGAAGATGTAATTGATCTTTCGAGTGGGGTAAACAATTGTGAGGAGTAAAAATGATTTTCTACCCCTTTCTTTTTTGCAGTAGTCGCAGTGAAAGCAATACAACCGCCATCAAAAGAAATGAGCACTAAAATTTTAATAGCCGAACGTACATGCAGTAATGAGCCCATATTTCAACATTCCCCGCATTACACGCATTTTAAAGT
>QYTT01094797.1:10177-27657 GCA_006980735.1 Dasypogon diadema
TTGCCTTTTTCTCAAGACAAATTACATAAATTTGGATTGGCACTTTATACACAACTTCAATTTTCGTTCGGCATTAAAAGGGAATGATTTCAAAATTATCAGTGCCCATAGTATTTAAAAATTTCCTTGACAGCTTACCTATACAAAAATAGTTAACCGATATCTGAATGAAAATCATTTGCTTGAATAAGATTGGAACTAGGTGAGGCAGCCAACTATTTTACAATTTAATAATCGACATGAAAGTGGAATAAAAGATACACAGATTAATGAAGCAAATTATATACATAACTAATAAGAAAACTGTCATTGTTAGAAGATATTCTCTCACTAAGAAGATGTAATTGATCTTTCGAGTGGGGTAAACAATTGTGAGGAGTGAAAATGATTTTTTACCCCTTTCTTTTTTGCAGTAGTCGCAGTGAAAGCAATACAACCGCCATCAAAAGAAATGAGTACTAAAATTTTAATAGCCGAACGTACATGCAGTAATGAGCCCATAATTCAACATTCCCCGCATTACACGCATTTTAAAGTAAATTAAAAATTAAAATGGCATGACAAATATAGCATAGCGCGAGTTAGAAATAAGTGCGTGCCAAGACCGATTTAAGAGCTCGTTGAAAACAGTGCACACGTGAGTAATACTTTGCTTATTTATAGGCAGCACTTAAAGATACAAAAAGCAGTGGAAAAAAATCCTCCACGATACAGGAATTCCTAAAAGATTGCGTGTCCAGGCTAAAATGAGCAATCAAAACTTTGCACACCTGTGGGCAGTTTAGAAATTTTTCCACAGATGTGCGCTCATAGAACGCTGATAAAACGCAAACGACCTCAAGTAATGTGAACCAAAATTTTGGTTAATAAATCACCGCGGCATCCTAACTGAGGTCAGAATGTCTCAGAATAGCCAGAGTTGACCGTTAGTGTCAAAAATTTTGTAATTACTTACCTGGGCCGTGTAATGTGCTCTCGGTTTGGGGCAGCTCATCATCAACGGGTACAAGAGGAAAGAATTTCTGACATGCCTTTTGGATTTTCTTGTAATTTGAATTTTAATAGCATGGTCGGAGGATGTGACGCAACGAACATACATCTTTAACCTTTCTAGGCATCAGTCCAGGTGAGCCCAGAACCATATAGGAATGGGGTTCAGTTAGCCAGATTCTTTTAGAACAGTCGTTAGTGGACCCTACTCTCATCATCGGCAAAGTGAAGAAAAGAATCTAGATATCAACAAAAAACAACTTGAAATTGTTCGAGTTCTTGGAAGATGGCTTATGCGGTCTGGCTGAGCTCTAGAATCGTACAATATCACGAAAAAATCCCAAAGATCTCACAGTTCTTATAAATAAATTATGATAATTTTTAGAGATGTGAATGCTATGGGACATAGATCTGAATTTAGAAATGGATGACTGGCACAGGTCTGAGTAATTAGAAGGAAAAGATATTTCAGAAAATATTTGGTCCAATCCTTTCATTTTTTTTTGTTTTAAGCAAATTGAGATTAAATGTATGTGCGTTGATGTTGCTTCTAAATAATGTGGTCATCAGTTCCGGTTATTCACTGAAATAAATTAGGAGTTGATTAGAGCTGGACAAAACTTAAATTAATCAAAAATCTGCGTTTGTGAAGTAAGAAATCAAAACTGAAAATTACTCCTTGTTTTTTATCACACTTATTTTCATTTAATATTATTAATAAATAAATGCAGATCAATAAATTTTTAAAGAATTTGTGAATCGACTATCTAAAATTTGGACAGAATTTTAGTACAAGCAACTATATGAAATTAGAAAAGCACGATTAAATTATTTTAAATCTGTGTTGATTATTTTGAAAATCACGGCATTTTAAAAATCCTAAAAATTGAGAAAATTTGGCTATTCTTGTCAACTTTAAAAAATCACATCCCCGTTACTTTAAATAACTAAATCGCCACTGTGGACTCATTTGAAAACCGATTTTCTGAGTATTCTTTTGAAATATACAAACAGGAAAAGGAAAGAGAAGAAGACCTTCAAGCACTTTAACATAATCCTTTATACTTAATATTCTTAGAAATAGTATGTCCTCTTCCCTTTATTTTTATATATTTTTTTAACCAATATTTCATCTATTTGTCGTAGAAATTTCAACTTGGCATGAATAAGGTATCACGATAAAACGGTATTTTATGTTTACAGTGTCCCTGGGAAAGAAACCCAGTTTTTTACCTTTTTCATTTTGTACTTCTATTTCATTTCTTACTTTAAAAAAAGCTAGGGAAACATTTAGTAAGTAATAATACTTAATACATATTCTAAATAATTCGAAATTGCAATTTTAAAGATTAACTATTTGCCTTGTAAATACAGTAAATAGGCTCATTTACATCATAGCATAGTACTGATAAAAAAAAGCTTGTTTGTTCTTTATTATATAATTCATTAGGAATAAATACGGAGTATTTACTCTTTTTGTTATTGTTAGCCCATTTAAAGAATGGGCTTTGTATACTAATTTAAGGCGCCTTGCTGCAAAAATGCCTTCAAGTCCATCACATACACTCTTTCCATGTGAACTACTGAATGTGTGAACTAATTTCCGCCTTTTAATAATATCTGGCAACACTTGCATACATCTGGCAACGCTTGCACTTGACAAATCATTGTGTGAGCTGTCAAACATAGTAAGAGTGATTCGTTTGCTTTTTAGTAATTAATAATTATTTTATTCTCTTCAAAATGTCGAGTTATATTCCATATAAATGTCTTTTGTGGGAAGTTTTGCCTCATCATTTTATTTAGAAGAAAAGCGCCACGGAAACATATCGTTTGTTTAAGGAAATTTATTGTGAGCATTGTCCATCTGAAACCACCTCCAAGGAATGGTTTGAATGATTTGAATATGGAAGACACAAAACGAACAGGTCACAAAAAAAAAATTGAACACATCGAATTGGAAAAATTATTGGACTGGTTCCACACCAAACGCAACAACAACTTACAGAAGTAAGTTGAAATGTTGATAGGACTACTATTGATAAACGCAATTAAATTAGATGTCATATCAATTAAGAGATAGAGACATTGCACGTCGAAAAACGATCTGTGAATTGTTTTACATTGAATAGTTATTGGTGACGAAAAATGGATCTATTATGATAATAACACAAATCGTAAATTAGCTTATGTAAGGCGTGGTGCAGCAAGCCCATCAAGACCAAAACGAAATATTCATGTCAACAAGGTAATGCTCTGCATTTGGTGAGATCGGAAAGGTGTGGTGTACCATGAACTGTTTCCAAAGATGAGGAATTCTTTCGTCGCGGAATTCGTATTTTTCCTGAAAGATGGGTAAAAGTTGTCGCTTTTAATGGGCAATACTTGAAATATAGAAATAAAATTTTTTCTAGATAAAAAAATTACTTATTTTTCACTAAAAAGGCGAAAATTAATTCACATACCCAATACTAGAAAAATTCCATTCTGCATCTATTTCGAAATATGTTTTATACATATATAATTTAATGAAATATATTTTTATTTTTGTACTGTGCAGCAATGTATTAAATCTACGTTTTAGAAATCTGATTAATTCGTTTTGAAGAAGACTAACATATTTAAAATCATGCTTTAAGTCAGAGTTTTCATTGGTTTTGAAACTACGACCCCCTTGAATACAAAAAACTTTGACCGACCCCCTGATTTTAGGAACACTTATAACAATTAACATTTTTATTTTTTATTTTAAACAAATCAGGAAGTTTAATTTTCGACCCTTTCACCCTTTGTACACATATTTCTATCACCACAGGTATTTAACGCGAACAATTTTCGTATTTATATTCGGCCAACGTTTCGACCAGATCATACCTGTCATGGCTGTGAGCTGATGTAATAAGTAACTTTTTCGAGACGTTTGCTAGTAGACTTGAAATGGTCAGTACGAGTATTGTCAAAATTTCGTGGAGCTCATGAACTAAACTAGCAAAATATGGGCGTTAAATTTTAGCTTAAGAACACTAAAAACTTACTTCGAAGTAGAGTCTTTGACCGAGAATGGGTATAATTGGATTGTAAACCCATTTTCGGTTGCAGCCATATTGTAGCTGGTCTTAACATAAAGTTAAAAGAAAACTTTTAGACGTCTCTGATGATGAAACACTCAAATTAGAATTCCAGTTCCAGTCACAGAGCTTAGATTTCTTTTGGGTGGAGAGGAAGCAAGAATATTTGGAAATTGCAACAGAAACCATCATACCTTTAATTTCCTTTGCCTTTTTTCTGAATTAATATTCTCTGGAGATAAGAGTAGAAATCTGTTAGAGATAGAAAATGACTCGATTATGTGCGTTGTGAAAATGGAAGTTTGGTTCGAAAAAGTAGTAAATGAGAGACAAGCTTACACTTTTCGTTAAAATCGTATTATGCATATTATAAAAATATAAGTTTTATACTTTAATTACTCATCGAGATGGTGATCCCCTTCCAAGAGCTTCGCGATCCGCACTTTAAAAAACCCTTCTTTAAGCAATCACGAGCTACTACAATATCTTCTTGTTCGAGAGAAGATTTCATATGTTGAAAATACTTCTTCTGCTGATCTGTAATAAACGTTTACATCACGTAGGCATTTTTTCAATTAAGTTGGTAATAAAATCTTCAATATTCTTTGTAATTACATTTAATTGTGAACGTTCAGTTGCTATACAGGGTATCCCAAGAAATAGTGATATAGGGAAGCCTGAAGGTAGAGTGTCCCTCAGGGAACCCAATTACCCCCATGTGTGTTCTACGATTTTTCTTAGTTTTCGAGTTATTACAAATTTTCGAGATTTTTCGCTAATTACGTGTTGTAAGGGATTTTTGGTCATAGCGATCGAAGTAAGTGAGATAGGAACTTGATTTTTTTCCGGAAATAGCTTAACAGTGCACTTGTTGTATTTAAAAACATTTATTTCAATACACTTCACCACTGTCTCAAAAAATAATGTTGAATTTTTTCTTTTACCAAAACACAAACTAACTTGAATGTTCTATGGCAATTTTAAGAAAAAAGTTCCATAATTTTTTTTTTTTGGAACTAGTTCAAAAACTTCCTTAGTTCATCAACTTTATATGATGCAAATTTTATCAAGTTATCTCAACGGCATATCATACTTCCAGAGACGTTGGCTCTAACACAGCCATGCTTCGTTACAACGGACCAGCTATTTATGTGGCAACCTTTTGCAAACCAACAGGCAGATAGACAAAACTTCTGAAAATTGTGTATTTCGTTTTGAAATAGCACTGAAATACAGTAGTAAAGAGTGAAGTGAAGTCATTTGAAAGCAGATAAAGTCCTTTATTGAATGGTTCACTACTTATTGATATAGCCTAGACCTGGAAGTGGCAATTGAGGAATTTTGAGACAAAGGTTTCTGATCAAACTAAAGTACTGTTATCTTGTCCTTGCAGTATACGACAAATAACTATTCCACAAATAAACGAACAGAAATATTACTAGACCGCATATACTCATCCCATATACTGCAAAAGTGACAAAATTCTAACATAACCAGGAAGAAAAGGAAAGGATGGGTGCTAAGCATATAAAATTCAGTGCCTAGTTTTTGAAGTAAATAAAAAAATTAATTATTTTCCTTCAGTGTTAATATTTAGGTATATGGAAATAAATTATTCAAATATTTTACTATTTATTTGTTGTTTTTCTGCAATATTGTTTCAAAAACTATGATTTGTCCCAATAAATTTCTGAGTAAAAGTGTCTACATATAAGAAATACAAAGATGTAAATATTTTAAGGAGAAATTACGAAAGATAATTCTAGATATTTCTGTTGAAATTTTACGCCGAAGTAAATATTACAAAAACAAAACATATCATGATGTCACCTACTGGCCTCATTTCACTTTTCAGCTAGGTGCGTAACTGGATACAATAAATCATAAAATGTTGCAATCACATTATCCAGAAAATTTTTACCGAAGAACAAGGCTAGGCTAATTGATAGCAGTTACCTATTTGGCCCGCTTAGTTCAATTGTAATACATCAGGAGAATTAGAAACCTTTTCCTGCCTCAAGGAATGAAAAATGACAAACTGACGTCACGTAGAGTGTGTAAACGACATGTCATGTCATGATCGCGTCAAAATGATGATGATGATGACTTGCAGTCCACAAAAGCCGTAAAAACGACGAGAAAAACAACAAACATAGCAGCGGTTGGGCTGATGTCAAAAAACACTTTACGGTACCCCAGTTGGGAAAGCCACAATCGCTGGCTCTAGAAGAAAAACAGCAGCCTAACAAGTGACAAGCAAGTTATATGCATTGAACTCTGCTTGGACGTGGTAGACATCGCCCAGACGCCCAGACAATTTTAGGAAACACAAAATTGATGGACTCAAGTTGATGCGATTTTTCTAGGGCTTCCCCCTCCCAACATCTAGGAGTTCGGTAATGATGATGTGATGTTAAGTGATTATTCATGACCAGCATAGCATCGTTTGGCAGGGAGATTTTCTGGCATAGGAAGGTGAGGCGACAACAGATACCGCACTGCAAAAAGCACATAGAGCCAACCGTTAATTAGGTGTACTGGCTGATAGTTTGCAAATTTATTTCCTTGGTGGGGGTAAAACTTTTAAGTGTTCTCCTTCTGGAAGCCGACCCTGATTTCAGACAATTACAACAGTAAATTTCGTAGAACAGGCACCCGAAACAAGACATAATTCCCGGGTGTTGAGGTGGGATTAATGTCAACGATCCCGGCTCGACTTGACGGAAGGCCTGAGATTGACAAATTTGTTCACATGCAAGCCAGAAAGGCTGATGTCGGCTATTAAAGAAAGATTAACTCTGATATGTCAATTTCTAGTTTAGCTGACGTTAATCGTTTAATCATAATCACAGGAGCGGCAGGGGAATCCGTAACGATGCTTGCAGTGTTGATGGAAGAAAATTTTATTTATGGATTTATGATTAATTGTGACGCCATTTAATTTATTGCCAGTTAATGCAAACTAAACAATCGTCGACTGAGTTTCCTTACTCTGACGTGAGAATTTGTTTGCTGATAAAAATCACAACAGTCTTTACGTCGTTTGACTGGTGCAGTGATTCAGCCGCAGAGCAGAGTGTGGTATGCTTCGACTGGAGTGTAAATGGAGTAATTTTGAACTTTTAATTTCGATTTTTTGCATTTTTAAATTTACTTTCCAAATCGCTTTACTGTTTCCTATTTTATTTGTTTTCTACATTGATTTTATTTGTATTTATTTTTATTTTGTTTGCCTGGAATAGCTAACATCCAGTAGCGAAAGGAAGCCATTACCCAACTGATTCCGCAAGTAATTCTTGGTAAGCGAAACTACTTCTAACTTAAATTACCACCTGTGTAAAAATATGCATCACTTTTACATGGGGATGTCATATGTGGTAGTTAATTGCCTCTATTTCCCATTACCCAAAACTGGTTCAGTCATTGATTAATTGGAAGTAGCTATTCAAAAAATCCCTATTAATTCATTTGTGATTTAATTATTCAGAACAACTTATCTCATTAACAGTTACTGAACAAATTCTACAAGTACCATGAAGTAACAAGCACTTCTAGATTGCATTAATGTCAATAGAAAAAAGGCATTACATTTTTATAGCAACGTCACAGAGGATAGTGCTTTACTTCACTTTTCCACTAGACACCCTCATTGCACAAGAACTCGAAGAAAATGACGTAGTATGGCGATGAAAACTCAAATTTTCTCAGGAAAATATATGCTAAATCTCTTCTGAAAGAGATATATCATTACATGCTGCATTAAATCTGATCTAAAAGACGGATTTCACCATATCGAACTTGAAGATCAGTCTAAGAAGCTGTGCACATTCTCAACTCCTTTTGGTAACTATCAATTTAACAGATTGCCCTTCGGTATTTCTATCGCACCTGAAGTTTTTCAAGCTTACAACCAAACAATTTTTGGTGACATTAAAGGGGTTATCATTTATATAGATGATTTATTGATAGCGGCTAAAAACGAAAAAGAACATGCCCGACAAATACAAGAGAAGCATCCAACAACAGTGGATACTATACGACGAAAAAACCGTATGACGACAGCGTCATCCTCCAATAACAAATATAATCGTAAACATGATGTTACTACAAGCAAAAGTGATTGGAGTCAACAAAAACAGCATTTAAAATCTAATAAACAAAATTCGTCTGGAGGGAACTTGTGCAAAAGTGCAATGGACGTCATCAGTATGGCCGGTGTCCAGCTTATGGGAAGCAGTGCAGTAACTGTAAGCGGTACAATCACTTCGCAATTGTTTGCAACTTTAGGAAAGTAAAATCCGATATCGAGTAAAGGAAAACGTACGGTACGTGAGCAGCATGGACCACATTAAAAAGGCCTCAAACCTGCGTTTAGAAGGAAATCTAGCCACCAATTAGAGGAAATTTATACAAAATTATAAAATTTTTGAAGTTGCTGCTGAATTAGATACAAAAAAGGAAGAAGTTAAAGTGGCCACCTTCTTAAATGCAATTGGTGAAGACGCGTTAGATCTATTCAACACGTTTGATTTGAGTGAAAATGACAAAAAGGTTTATGCGAAATTAATCGAGGCATATGAAAATTACTGTGTTCCGAAGAAGAATATAGTGTACGAAAGATTCGTGTTCTACACGTGGAACCAAAAACCAGGCGAGCCCTTCGAAAGCTTCTTAACAGAGGTAAAAAAATTGGTGAAACAATGTAAATTCGGAGATCAAGAGGAAAGTCTTCTGAGAGACAGAATAGTCCTTGGTGTTTCGAGCAAAGATTTACAAGAAAAATTATTACAAAAAGACAATTTAATATTGACGACAGCAATTGAATTTTGCAAAGCTGCAGAGATCACAAAAGAACATATACCCTTACAGATCTTTGTATTGTATGCAACTAATATTATTATGTGTAACCGGTAAAATATAAAGAACAGTGAAGTCAGTACCGCCCAAGTTAAGCAAGCGTTAAGTTGCAATTTATAAAGATTCCTTTTAGAATAAAAAAGTTAAAATAAGACACGTGTTGTTTTAAAATATGTTACAACTTCTCCAAAATTTTTATTGCCCTATATTGGACGCTACATTTAGCATATTTTCAATACCTGCTTGACCATGTCTACCTTCCCTGTTGATTGGAAGGTTGCCACTGTGTTACCCATTTCGAAAAAATCATCCGCCAACTCACTCTCTGATTATCGTACCATCAGCATTCTGTGTTTCTTGGCAAAAACCCATGAGAAATTCATTTATAAACATTGAGCAAATATAGCAATAGAGAAAAGCTAAAACAAATTCAAAAAAGTTCCCATTGACCTTGAAATCAGCTGATAAAATTATCTGTAAGAGTGAAGACGGCAAAAAATCCTTAAATTTTCACTCTACATAAAAAATAGCTAACCCACGCCGGTGGTCGAGTGGGCTGAGGCGCACGTCCGCAGAGTTCCTTCCCTGTTGGCGTGGGTTCGAATCCCTCACAGGACACGGCGATTTTTCTGGGTACCAGTGGTTGAGGCAATCCTACTGACAAGAATTGTACTTGTGAAGCCACTGGGATGTTGCACAGTAAAAATTTCATGCCAAAAATTGTGGCTCACTTGCAACATTTGTCAGGTTAAAATTTCTCAATCTCCACTTCCCTAAATTTCCTTCCGCCTAAGCTGTGCTGTGAGCGTCATAGGGTTGTCCCCTCAGCTTAGGCAATATCTTTAAAAAAAACATAATATTCACCTTATGCTTGACAAATAAATGCAAGAGATAAAAATAAAAATTCATCTCTTAAAATTTTAACGCTCCAGGTTGCAAGGTACTCTCGTGCAGATTAATTCAATTTCTATACTAATGCACGGTGGGTGGAAATCGTTACACATACAAATGATTTAACCAACACTGGTAGAAATACACGTGCTGCAGTTCAAATGAGATTTGTTATAACCGTAATTCGGAACGTAAACATTGCAAAAGGTATGGTATTTATCTCTTTCTATTACTCGAGAATTTGCTATTAAAATTTTGTTCGTCGTATCAAATTTGGTGTCGGTGAGAACTTGTTGCTCCTTTTATTTATTTACATATAGATGCATCCTTCTTTGCTGGGTATTCTCTTTTATTTGACCTTGAATGCTCACTTTTTCCTCTTGTGATATTTGTTCGATGTTTATAAACAGATCTTTGCTTTTATCGAGAGCAACAGCTTACAATCTCGCTGGCAGTTTGGCTTTCGTTCTAACTACAGCAGTGAGACGGCGCTGCTCAAAGTTACCTCGGGCCCAAGAAGAAGTATGGGCCTTGATGATATCGGTGTACTTGTATTGTTAGAATTCTCAAAGACGTTTGACGGCACTAATCACTCCCGTCTTCTTAGTAAATTGTCAGCCACTTTCCGCTTCTGGACTTCGGCTATTGAATCAATTAAAAACTTTCTGGTTAACAGGTTTCAAAGGGTCCGTGTGAATGATATGTATTTTGGCTTTCTATAACTGTCTTAAGGTGTTCCGACAAATGTTGGAAGCGGGCCATAATTTTTTGGAATGGAATTTTTACCTTAAAACATCCCAGTGGCTTCGCAAGTACAATTCTCGTCAGTAAAATTGCCTCAACCACTGATACCCATATAAATCACCGCACCGCCCTTTACTGCATTTGAACCTACGCCCCCAGAAGAGAAAATCTGCAGGCGTCTGCCTCAGCCCACTTGGCCTCCGGTGTGGATACTGCTGGTGTTTTAAAAATGGTTCTTTCAAAACATGTGGGCTGTTCCCGGCTGAAATGGTATCTTTTAGTTGTCTCTAGGAACTTCCTTTTTAATTTAATGTTATTTAATTTTTTATTTTTTGGGCTGCAATATAAGACGTAGGTAATTTTCAAACTGGGAATAATGTTAAGTGGTACATATCCTACATTTACACATCTGAATTACATTATGCACTGTCGCGTATAAGACTTCCTCCAATGCCAAAAATGACAACCTTTATCCACTTTCATCTAAAAACAGAGAAAGGGGTCAAAGTAAAATTAGAATAGTCAATTAGTTCCAATTGATGGTATCTCATCGCATCTGACCGAAATTCCCTTATCGCGACCAACTAAATCCCCTCACAAAGTCGGTGGACGATTAGTTGAATCAACTTTAATTTCATCCGTACAATTCGACTAATTTTCTCTGCTTTTCCATTTAACCGCACACAATAGGAGCTGAAAAAGAGCATTACAACCCCCTAAGTCGGGTAGCTGGATGGAATTTCATTCGGAATGCCTGTTTCTTGCCTCCATACCGACAGCTCTTGTGGCTGCTGTCTTTTTTAGGGTGAAATGTGTGCAAATGTCAAACGTCAACATTTGACATGCGTGTGACATATCAGTGACAGCCTGCATTAATCAAATCTCCAAGAATGGCGCAAATTTGTACGCCTTTTGTGTTCCTCGCAGAAGTCCCTTTTTTGACTGCTTTAATACAAAGGGCTGGCTCGAGACTGCTGTAACCGCACTGGCTTTAACGTGTGAAGCTTTCAGGAATCAGCCACCATGCAACTGTTCTGCAACAAAAAAAAACGTTCATTTCGATGCTTGTGTTTTCGGGCTTTGAAAGTTGATTGAATTCAAATGGGGTTCATTCAAGTTCGTCCAATGAATACGAAATGATTCCGACGAGCAGTTTTTAGCCGTTTTCCTTGGTAGCGGGTGATGTGATGCAAGAACAATTTGTTTCAAAAATGCCAACGACACCATCACTCCGCTGAGATTGCACAAACGTAAAAATTTAAACAGAGCACTGTGTCGGGTCGGTCCGGAAGTAATCGACAGGTACGACATCTGTGACAATTACTGGTGTACTTGTTTGATTTTGTCAGCGCAGCGATCGAGTTCCGTAATCAAATGCTGTCACCATTTGGCAAGAGGGAGATGGGAACAATGATGTCGTTGAGCGCAGTATGGAGTCATGTTGGCACTTCCATTTGATTGACCTTATGAATTTTTCATGTAACAATTTCTGCCGTTTCGTAGGGAGAAAATAATTTGTTAATGCAGTAGTTGTTTGTCATAAAGGAAGGAAACTGGTGATATGTGTTCCCTGTAAGCACTAATGGATTTATCATGTGTTGCTTAGCGCACCAATTCCTTGGGGGTTTCGAGGTGGCAGTGACCAATTTGGATATTGCAGCAAAACTGGTCATGATAGGGCGACTTTATCTGCTAGCTTTGATTGATTGCTTTTAGAGTTCTTGCTTAGATTTTGGGGAGACCAGTTCTTACTAATTGCAAATTTTGAAGTGTCAGTTTAAGGGCACATACAGTGGCTCAAAGGAATAATCGGAAAAGGTTAACACTTGAGTAAAACACAACGTATATGAGGTATATGAGGAGAAGGAAAAACGGTACGGGAATTAGGAGACATCGTCCATGACATAGTTAAAAGATATAGTAACAGAAAATAAAGGCAGACAAGGCCAAGGAAGAATATTAAACGATCGAGAAGAACGACGACTTATAAAAGAAGTTCAGGAAAACCCTTTCAAATCAGCCAAAGGCTTGAAGAATTTTGTGCAAGATTACCTGGAAAAGGATGTCTGTGTTGAAACTGTGCGAAACGTTTTAAGAAAACACAATTACCATGAGAGAATTTCTAGGAAGAACCTACTTATGAGCTCAATGAATGAAAAACGAAACGATAAAATTTGCGAAGGAATATTTTCTGAAGAATGAAGAATTTTTGGAAATCGTAAAATGTTTGTCTAGTTAATTGTTTTAACGTTTTAATTTTTTTAATGATAATTAATATGTTTTTTATTTTACCGATGAGAGTAAGATTAACTTAAATGGATCGTATGAAAGGACTTACGTGTGGCGAAAACCTAATACCAAATACGATGAAAAAATACCCAGGTTGCTGTAAAGCATGTTCTGTAAGCAGTAGGTATTTTGCATTTTATTGATGGTAAAATGGACAGATTTGTTTATCTTAATATTCCCACAGCAAAAGTTAAACCATGCGCAGAAAAAGGGACATTTTGCAAAACTTTGCCTTTTATCAAGATAACGATCCGAAGATACTTCGGAGGTTGCAAAGCTTTGGTTTATACATAACTGTCCCAAACTGTTGCAAGCACCTGCCCAGTCACCAGACTTGGACGTCATCGAGCATTTGTGGGAAGAACTTGCAAAGGCTGTACAACAAAATATTTAATAATTTACGTCAGTTAAAAGAAGCACTGAAGAATGAATGAGATCTCCCAGCACAGTCCAGAGATGCTCAATCGAGTGACTGCGGAGGAGTGACATGCATATGTGGACACTTGCAGATGATTTATAAGCGCGCCGTTTGAACTGTGTGCTTGGAATTGTTTTCTTGTTGGAAATAGTAATTTTCAGCGATCCCCATATTCCTTGCATTCTCCTTTAAGTTATCCTTTATGGTCCGCAAAATGCTTTTCATTTCTTGGTGTTAGTTGTTTTGGTAGACCCGCCCGTGTTTTATTTTCTATGCGATATTCAGTTTTATATTCTTGCATTTATTATGTATAATATATAATAATAGTATTTATACTGATTTCATATAAGGATTTTTTCTGTCCCAAAGGGTTTACTACAATTTCACGGACTTCAAATGTTGTTTCAGTACCTTTCATAGGTCATTTTTAACAGAAAAAGTATCTATGTAACACTCGAAATAGCTTTCACAGATGACTTTTCATTCGGAGTAAAGTGCAAACTTGCATTCCACACATTGCTAATTTTGAATATAAATTATTTCTGTGGCTAATTAGGAAACTAAATAATGCTGTTTCAATACTTTTGTTACCGTATGTATATAGGGCCAGCGTTTCATCCGTCTCCACTTTCGAAATAAAAATTTACTTAATTTTTTTTTCAGGGGGTTTTTTTTTGTTTTTCTTTTTCTTTTTGGAGTAATCCTTGCTGAATTTTAAGTTTTTCTCTTAGGCTGAAAGATGATGTTATGGTCTTAGGGGCCATGTGCGCCAACCAGTCCTAATTTGTGACAAACATAAATCCAGTAAAATTGATATTCACTTTATACTGATGTAATATTGATCAATCAAATCAATCAATATCAAAGGTATTTTGCATTTTCAAACTGTATATTACTATAGGGTGTGACAGTAATTTTGACATCTTCAGTCATTTACAAATGGAATCATGGAAAAGTTGAGCATTGAATAACGTGTTAAAATTAGCCTATTTTGAAAATGGACGTTCAAACAAAAGTGCATTTCGCTCTCTTCATGATTTTTCCGGCCCGCATAATCCATCTTAATAGCTACTTCAATAAGCAGAATTGCAGAATATGGGCTAATGAAAATCCAAAAAGTCACTGTGTGGTGTGCATTCTTTGCTGGAGGAATTATTGGACCTTTTTTTGAAAATGATGCTGGGAATTTGGTCACAGTGAATGGCGAGCGCTACCGCGCAATGTTATACAACGTTTTGTGGCCAATATTGGAAGATTATGACTTCGATGATATGTGATCTCAGCAAGATGGCGCCACATGTCACACAGCCCACGACACTTTGACTCTCCTGCATGAGGAGTTTCCCGGGCGCATAATCTCCCGAAACAGTAAAGTCAGTTGGCCACCGAGATCTTGCGATTTGACACCGACACCGACGGCCTTTGGTAGCTTCTTCCCGTTTATTCGTAATCTGCTCTAAGAAACTACCCCCAATGATGGAAGAAGGAAACGATTCCAAGCTCTGCGACGGCAACCTTTTCAGCACCAGTCGGTAGGATAAATTCCCGACTTGCAGAATCCGGCGATCAAGTTCTCTGGACCCATGTGCAGGCTATCCCAGAGTAAATTTCCATACACCATGATTGATGTGCACTCCTTTGACGAATTTTGGATCCTCTCAGGGTACTTGGTTTCCCTCTTAGTGATAATTTTTCCGGCGCCTGGATTGTCGACAAGGTTAGTTTCGTCCTCCTAGCTCCTGTCCCAAATTATCGAAAAGTTGTTCACAACTTCTGCGTCCGTCGCTGCTCTCGAGTAAGAAATGATTTTTGCAGTTCTTTGCGTTAACACTGCTTTGTGTCGTTGCATAAATCCTTCCACCCAATCCTTTCCTGGGTAGTTATTTTTAAAACGCACCTCCTTTTTTTACAGGGGTCCAGGTAGCACTTCACGATGCATCGAAGGTCAACCGTATCCACGGGAAATCTGTAGTTTGACACGGCAACAATGTGAGCTATACAAATTGGAACTCTTCCTCACTTGTAAAAACAGGAGCTGGGCTCACAGGATTGCAGTGCCTTGCCTCGCTCTTCAGTTGATTCTCGGAATACCAAATTTTGGTGATGCTTGGGGCATAGACAAAGTTTTGTTTTTGGTCGCTTGCAAGGCCTCTCTCAAACTTTCGTCTGTGTAATTCTTGTATGGACGTGTTCCACGAGCACTTCTGAAATTTCTCGGCATTGTTGGTCAACTTTGATTCTGAACAAAAGGAAGAAAATACATTAAATAAAAATGCTCTTGTTTTTTGTCGAAATTAGAAATGTGTGGAGGGGTTTCTACTGTTTTTGTGATGAATCTCTTGTGAAAATTTTTCTTACCCATGAACCTGGGAAATTCCCTTATAGTTTGTCATTTCTTGGCAGCGTTTCTATTTTACTGGGAAGTGGTAAAAGCAGCCCCTGAACCTTATAGATCATCATCATCACTGGTGACCTTCGCAAGACTTTTGTTTCTATTACAACTGTGTATTTTCAGAGTATGAGTTTTCAGTACATCCATGTAATGCTTAAAAATTTCCTGTCAAATCGCTAAACTACGGTGTAAGGGTCTTCCCACATTTCCAAAAAACAATTCAGATTACATTGGACTAGTGTCGGGCTAAGTGATACGCTAATAGCTCTAGTTAGTGTTTTACATCTAGTTAAGAAGCATAGTGTAAACTGACCTTTAACTTTACATCTCAAAACATTTTATTGCAAACTGACTTAGCTTTTGACTCAGCCTCAATTTTTCGTATTATTCTTCAGATCATATTATCATTATTTTTGTGGGGGCAGAGAATGTTGTTGAGCTCTTCGTTTAGATCTTTACTAAAGGCATTCACTTTACATTACTTGTAAAGTGCCTAATTATCAATCGTATTTGCCCCAACATAAATCCATTTCTGATAACTCCCATATTCAGATAGCCGGAATGCATTGAAGACAATTTATAGCCCCTTGTCCAAGTGCTGATTGCAGCAGCATATCCCATTTTCATTACCGGAACTCACCGTTCAGTAGGATACAAGAAATCTTGGCCACATTTTTCGATCCGATACTCTCTCTTGACAAATTCGATGTGTTAAAACATAAGAGTTTATCGGGGGCTTATCAAGGTGCATCCAGCAGCCATAAACACTTCATCATTTCGGCAGCCTCTCCACCAGTAGTCAACAAAGGCAGTTCAGTTCATCGGCTTTCCCTGTTTTAGCAAAACTTCAATGAGAGTGAAGATCCCGCCACCAATTTCCACTATGACCGTCATAAATTTTGAACCGAACGAGGTAATGATTTAATTTATTGAGGCTTCCATAAATAACGTCCATTTCTGCCGACTCATTTATTACACTTGTCTCGCTTTCTGGTTTGTCGTTTTATTTTGACTCGACGATTTGTTTTAACAGACTCGGCCAACGTTTATTTTCCCCTGTGTCTCAGGTGCTTTTGAGGTGGTAATTTTGACATCAAAGAATGTTTGTAAACATGACACACATCCCAAGATGTGTTTAAGTTCATATGGAACTCTTTGATTAATAAGATCTTCGTTAGTCTGGTGCTCGTGCACATAAATAATGAAAACTTTTCAACTTTAATTTTGTAAACGCTACTTCTTGTTTTGAGTATCAGCAGCGGGCAAATTATTAGTCGAGAATTGCTTTAATTACGTCCATGTTGGTAGTGAGACTCATTTGCGTGGTATGATATCGATTTTTCAAAAGATGATTGGTTGCTTGTACCAATGCTGATCTCATTAGATCTCATTTGTAGGTTGTAACACTTCTACTTTTCCCATCTGATGTTTTCTCAGCTTAAAGATCTCTTAGAAGTACGCATAAAGTAATAATAAAATATTTTTGAGGGAAAACACATTTATTACATAAAACAGGTCATTAGGCATCATGAATCAGTATGATTTCTATCAATATTTTATATAAAAAAAAAGCTGAGAATGGTCATACTCTAAATAAACAACATGACTTTCTAGAAATACTTAAAAACGCTTGCCCTTGGCACATTTAACCCTTTGCACTCCGAACTTTTCCAGCACCTGCAACTATGCAATTCCAGAAATATTTAATCCTTTAAAACTTCAAGGACTTTTGCTATCACGAGCTGACAGCCCAGTAAAAATTTTTATAATCAAAAGCAAAATCTAATATTGAGTTAATTACTCATCTATCAGTTTACAGTTCTTAGTTGAG
>QYTT01094797.1:35707-60028 GCA_006980735.1 Dasypogon diadema
TTGATGGGATCTCATTTCTTTTTGTAGATAGTCCTCCTTTATTTCTTCTCGGGTAATATCTTTTGCACGTCGGCTACGGATTTTCTTAACGCCCATTCCCTATCTCTTTCGGATTTTCTCAGAGGCTTTGATGTAACAATTTTTGACAAGTCTGGACGGTAAGAACTTCTAAATCGATTATATTAAGCTATTGTGGACTCCTGAGCTTTGATACGCTCACGTACGCTTGACCGCATGTGAACACTGAAGAACCGATGTCCATCAGTGCTCTGTTTAGACTTAACCCCTGACTTTTGTGTATGGTAATAATAGCTATAAACAGCTAAATAGATAAAAAGCTATACATATTGGAAACTGTTCGCGATGAACATAAGCTCTAGTCAATATCAATATCAACCGTAAACAAGTCAAATTGTTTCCAAAATGGCAATATAATTTCATACAAAAGCTCAAGCATGTCAATAGTGTCAATACATCTACATCAACTCCACAATATACAAATTTATATGGATGCAGCTGGAGATAATATTTTTGCATGGACTTTGGAAATCTTAAATTACCAACCAAACCAACCACCAATAATATATAGTTTTCCCTTGCAATGTACACTTAACACTAACCGCGTGCAAAAGTTTAAGTTCGTAGGTCTGCTAGAAGTACCTTAGAATTTTGATGATTGGTGAGTATGTCAGTGACAAAATAAGGGAACTCCGACTTGAGATATTTAGTAATAAAATATTAGGTACAAGCTTGTAATTTAGAGATAGAGTAAGTATTCTTGGTAACTAAAATTTCAGACTTCTAGCTTTACCCACAACGAAGATGCAGGCTTAAAAGTGCCGTGAGTTACTTCGAGAAAAGGACGGTACGGCCGTGTTTGTTTGCTCGACTTGAATTGAATGAAAAAATTATATATTAGAAGAAGATCTAGATAAGGTATTTTTTTAAAAGAATATTTCAAATAAAATGAAATAGTTAATGTCTATTTGCCCACAGGTTGCAAAAATTTCGAAAGCCCACTAGATAAAGTGGCTATAATTAACATTATTACATAAAATTCAATAACATTCGATTACAGCCTTCTGCAGAACATTAGAACTTCTTGAACAATGCGTTCCAAAGGTTTAGTGTAAGTACTTTACGTTCATAATGCCAATAAATAGCTAAATCGAAAACGTTTAATTTTACCTTTTGTAAATCTAATAACGTCCCTTCATAAATTGCTTCGAAAAATTTAACTCGAAATTGAAATCCACCTTCAAAGTTGACTAAAATTCCAATTTACTCAACACAAAAGCAAATTGACTTTTTGACTATAAATTTAAAGGACCCGAAAAGGACCATGTGCCCTGGGCATTACTTACGCCACACCATCCTTATCCACAGAAAGGCCAGGAAATTCAATTGTGAAGAAATTTATGTCAGATGATCGTTAGCCGATTTAAATTTTAATCTCCTAAGGTCCCGGCAGGTAGAAATTTATGTCAAGGTGTGTAGTTCACTTTCTTAGGGTTTCGTTTGAGCACTGGTTACGTTCGTATCTACCTTAGAATTTCAACTGTACAATCAGATTTCCACGATGGTATTGATATAAGTCTGTATGGAGGACCAAAGAAAATAAAACCACAGTACAAAAAGGTCACTTTCTGTCGGGCATTAGATGTGAAGGACAAGAATGCGACGCTTTAAATCTTCTTTTTTCACCTTTAGAGAGGGTGCATACAGAATTATGAGTTATATGCCTGACCAGGGAGGATTAGTTCTGGCTGGAAGTCGGCAAACGAAATTTCAGTTAAGTCGAATAAAACGAATTGTGATGAAGAACGACCCTCAACTCGTCGCCATTGTTCACTATGGGAATTCACTGATGAGGTGATCAGTTCGAATCTTTTCTAGATCTACCTAGGGGGTAAAGGAGACAAGATTTAATACTCTCGTATAAACCTGTGTTTGCTTAGTGATGATATTACATGCCAAGATTTGATTTATTAGTTAGCTGTGGAAAATTTAGGAACCTCTATCCAGTCCAACATTGTCTGTGGCACAAAATTAGTAATTTTTTGTTTTATAGTTGAAAAGAGATATAATAGTCGCAATTTTTATTCAGTGATCTGCAACTTGTTTCTGTAATTTTATATTTATAATTTTATATTTTAACCCTTAGTCGGTATCGAAGTAACTACCACAGAGAGATGATGGAGCACCTTGCAGTTTAAGTGGAGTTATATTCTTAAAGATTTATACTGCGGCAAGTTTTCAATGAAATTTGTTAAATGTAGTTAATTGTAGTTAATTGTATTGTAATTGTATTTTGGAGAAGACGAATTAATATCTTAAAGAATGGTATTTGATTTTATGAAGACCTTTTTCCACAAATCATCGGATACCAAGACAGGTATCTCACATAAGTATACAAATTTCCTTTTTAATGAATCCTTGTCCTCTCATCCCGAAAAGTACTCATTTAGTGTCACCTCTCCTCTTGGCAATTCAAATTATTGCCTCATATCGGCTTAATTTTCCATTTCATCCACCAAGAGATTAGTATGAATCAAGGGCCGCTTCATTTCCGCACGCGTGAGGTCTTTAAGGTTCTTGCGAATCTCAGCTTGTCTAATTCCTCCGGATCTGATGGCATCCCGTTCTGCTTTTAAAAGGCAGCGCCTCTTCTTTGGCCAAAGCTCTGAGGAAAATATTTCATTTATCACATTCTCAACGAATTTTTTCATTATTATGGAAACTTTCTCACGTTCAGACCAATAGCAATCATTTCGATTCTAGCAAAAGTTTTCGAGACTCTTATCAACGCTCATTCAATAATGTATCTTGAAAATAACAATCTAATCCTTGATCGCCAATACGGCTTTCGCTCTGTTTGCTCAACCTGAGATTTTATGACATTTCTTACCGAGCGTTGACATCTGTGTCTGCACTGCTTCGGTGAGTTGGGGGTTAGACATCTCGAAGGCCTTTGTCAGAGTCTGGTATTCTGTCGTTTTAGCCAAACTTCCAGCATTTGGTCTCGACTCTTCTCTCCTTACTTGGATTGGTAGTTTCCTTTCTAACCGTTCCATCCATGTTATTTTGAACGGTGTCATCTCCAAAATTTACAGCATGAATGTCGACGTGCCCCAGGGCTCTATCTCACTTCTTACTCCTCATTAATGATCTCCAATCCATGATTGAATCACTCCATGATGACATTACCTCGCCTGGGGTGGAGCGAATTGTGTCGAATTTAATGCATCCAAAAACCAAAGCAGTCTGATTTCCCTCAAAAGATCCCCAAGCCCCGCTGCTCCTCAATGTGGTGAGTATTTCTTCAACATCTTAGAAGTTAAGGTATCCACCAATTTTAGTTGGACGGATCACTTATTTGCTATTGCAAAGAATGCGATGAAACGTTTGGGTTTTCTGAATCAACACAAGAAATACTTTACCCCATATGGCCTAGCGATCATCTACAAGGCTCATATCAGACCTAGATTTGAATTTAATTCGCATATTTGGTCAGGGGCCGGACGTACTGCATTGTCTGCATTAGACAAAGTCCAAAAAAGCTTTTAAACTCATTGGTGATGAGGCGATTACTTCTAAAATTGATTCCCTGGAGTATCGTCGTAATGTCGCATGCCCAACCCTCTTTTATCGCTACTGGACATTGTTCTAACGAAATCTCTGATCTGATTCCTAGTACCCCTCCAGTACAAACGTTGCCCCTCCAATACAAACGATTCTATCAGCATTAAAATATCTTAACTGTTAACAAATTTATCGCTTTACTTTTTAGTCCACAAATATTGTCTGATAACATTTTCAGTTGCTTAGAAACCACTTTACTACTTTTACTTTGTTTTGTTTTAGTATTAAATTTCTTAAAAATTGTGAATGAAAAATTTTCATTTATTGTTTTTATAGAAAAAAATGATTACTATTGTCCGTACATTTTCTGGACACTACAAACGGAATTCATGCAGTGATCAAATCATGATATCAAAAAAATTTAATCCCTTTTGAGTGATTACATCAAGTAATGACGCGGCGTTAAATAGCATAATGTGATGTTGGATACTGTCAGAAGTTAATGGATCAATTTTAAGTTAAAGGCGCTAAATGTCAAATATATTCGGGTTACATTGATCGATTGGAGCTGGATTCTTCCCTGGATTTTATCAGATTTCAGTTCGAAAGCAGGTTATAACATTACGAACTTTTCTTATCGATAAAAGTAGATTAACTTTAATGGTTTTCCCATTATCTGGATAGTAATATCAGTGCTTTAGAAGAGTAGAAACGAAAACTTCTAAATATCATAGAGGAAACTATTTTGTATCTATAGCCTGATACTGGTACTGAGTTTGCGTGAAATGAAAAAAATATCGGAGTTTCCATACAGTTTTTCACGTCGCGAAATTTTCGCTCGTGAAAATTTACTTTGCAGTACTCAGTTGTGGGGCCTATTCCGGTTCAGTGAAAGGTCTGAGATAAAATGAGACATTTTTCCAAATGCTAAAACAAATTTAAAATTGTGTTGCAACTAACTTTTCATTTTATCACTGACTTTTCCTTGACTTTTCATTAGTTGTACTTTTTTTTGCTACAAGACCCAGATCTGTAGGCAAAAAACAACTGAGATCTTATTGAAATTAGTTTTATACATTGTTAATACCGATAATCATTGTCAAATCGACAGCTGCTAGTTGTAAGGCGTTAGTTTATTATGTTGTATGTAATAACTTCCAATATTTCAAACACGTAACTTTTACTTGTTTTTTTTCTTTACAATCTTGTATTATACATATTTGTTCACTTTTAAGACCACTTTTTGAGTTTCACAACAAGTAGTACCAATACCTAAGACTAGAAAAATGCACTAATTTCCAGATTTTTAAAGATCCAGATCCAAGATCTGTATAAAGATCGGGATCTTGTGTTGTTGTTGTTGTAATTACATTAAGTGAGATCCGGATCTTAAGATCTTGTCCAAAAAACATCGCTATTGAACTAGAATAGGCCGCCTGGGTGAAATCAGGAATGAAAAGTCGAATTTTTGGATTACATAACAGGTGGCACTAACTGAATTTCTCTACATTTTTCAGGACTGTTTCATGCTGCAAGAATACCTGAAACCATTTTTTAAAGTGAAAAGTTTGGCAGTTATAATTTTAAAACAAAAATAACTGAAACATTTGAAATCCGAGTTCGAATTTCAAATTTTATTTACCGAAGGTTTATGTTTACAGTTAAATTCTACATAAAAAATCCAAGCCAAGTCAAGAATTTCATTTCACGCGAACTTAGCTTAATGTCTAAAAACATGCAATTAGGATCCCAATTCGAAAAGTTCATTTCGTTTTACCCAAAATATGTAGGACTTTAGAAATATTCATGAAAAGCCCATTGACTTCAACTGTAAAAAGTGTTCAATTTATGAAATTATAAACATCAGCGAGTATTTTTACCTTCAAGAGACCGGTAACCAGAAATTTTTTCAACATAATGGAATTAAAAAAATATTTAATGGAAAGTCTCCAAAAAACTTTGTTAGAAAGAGTGGGCATCAATCAGCTCCAGCACATGGCAAGTACCACACATTATGGATGGATAGAGAAATGTGGGTGGATGAATTTCTGTTTTATCAAAATTGTTCAAATCTAATAATTATGATATTTTTTTAGCCACTTCCTTTCCCGAAATCGAAGGGTAAACTTACCTTGATATTCTTCATAGCTGGACATCTTGGCTTTGGTTCTCCCTTTCTTATTTTACAATATTCGTTGTATAAAAATGGCTAAGAAGCTTTAAATATATGTAGGATGTCTAAACTTAACTGCTGCTTTGTGTACACAAAGAATAAAAAGATACCTTTAAGAACTAAAGAATGAACTATATAAACTATTGATGGACGTCTTATTCGAACTTGGAACTTCATGAATTTGAGCCATTGCATTTTTTGTTGAACTACTAGCGCCTTCGTTTAGAGTTTGAGACTTTTCTTTCCTTTCGCGGCAGGCTAGTTCATAGATATTATTTGGTGTTGTTATATATATGAAACTTGGAGTCCAAAATATAATTAATAGGCCCAGTTGTAACAGCCTTTTGCATATTTGTTTTTTCCCTTTTTCGAACACCCATCTCGGATAGTTTCGGACTTCCATGGAAGTCAAGCCCGGCTGTACTACCGACTAAGACTCCTCCGTCCATACACCAAGGACACCAACCCGGAACGGTTTTCCACATTTCCTCGGGCTAGGTTCCTTATTTAGCTGCTCACTAGAGCGCTTCTTGTGGCCTCCTGGTTTTTCTTGCGAAGTCTATCCTCCACGAACCTGGCCACTAGTTCCTAATGGCTCTCGCTCTCTAGCATAAGCCCTACTATAGTGTCTGATAATAACCGGCAAAGCATTGACTCTACAGCTACTCTTCCATCCGCCCACCGGCTGCAGACAAATATCATATGCTGGGCGTTATTCCTACCATCTCCGAAATATGGCCACTCCTTTGCACATTAACGTAAGTAACTAAAGTTAAATATGTGTACAATTGTATTTTTCTTCTAAGCAATCGTCTAAGTTCAGGGGATAATCCTATGATACACACAGCACAGAGTAGCTAGACGGAAGAGGGGATTGGGAAATCTTAACCTGACAAATGTTGCAAGAAAACAATCACAATTTTTGTCATGAAATTTTTAATGTGCAACATCCCAGTAGCTTTACAAGTACAATTCTCGTTAGTAGAATTGCTACAACCACTGGTACCCAGATCAACTACCGCGGCTTTTGCAGGATTCGAACTCACGCCCATAGAGGAAGAAGTTTGCAAACATACATATTTATATATATAAATAAATCAAATTTGAGTTTACTAATATTTTTTCGATGTTTAAGAAAAGCAGATTTACTAACCCGAGTCTGTAATCACAAATCCAAAGGCAGATCGTGCATGGCATTGCAGAACTGCAGCACCTCCAGTTTTTCGTAATATGCGATGCACGAGCTGCGCCTGCACAAGTCATATACTTTCATTTTCTATGAATTTAATGTTTAACCAAAAGTTTTGTAACTCTGCCTTAGAACTTATTGATGATGGAGAAACGAATTACTGTGAAAGCTGCAATAGTAATTAAGAATTCAAGTTCTTCATTATCAGTACTTTCAAAAGAGTATGAGCTATAAAAGAAGAGCTTGCAGTAGGATTCTACACGAAAATCTAGTGAAATTTACTGATAAATAGTGCCTCAGATAACATAAACTATTTACCGAAGATATGCAATTGAGATCACCCTTTTCGTTAAATTTAGAAAAATTGTCTATGTTAAAAACTTAAAAATTCCCGAAAGGTGGTAAGTGCTACTGATGTTCATAAATAATGTGTTTGACCTTACTTTCTTAAGTGTCCATAAAGACGGTTACCTTCTTGAATTTGGGGTCAAAAGCTGGCAACGGCAAGTGGCAGTGAACTCGTACAGGCAGGTGAACATTTACGATGTTTACGATTTTACATGAAAGATACCGTGCGCCTGCTCTGTACCTTTGACATTGGTTACGACGGGCAATTTAGCATTTACGACATGCTCGGTAACCGTGCTCAACATGTACCTCGGCAAAATTTCCAAAAAAAGTCCAGAGAAAAAAATAATAATAAAAAAGAGAAAACGAAAAGCAAAAACACCAATGTGCATGGTAGTATGAAAAATTGCTTGATGCTTTGTCTTAGCGACGAAAGACTGCTGTGCGCATCCCTGCGTAGTACAATTACAGCTGATAAAAACTGGAGTGTCCAGGACCCCTGCTATCAGCTTGTATTGACATTAAGTGATTTATTGGATGCACTTGGACAATCAGGTGTATCAGGCAACCTTAATCAATTCAGTACGCTTACTAAACGCAATATGAATGATCCGTACAATGTGGCGGCGTCTGTTTTCAAAAGTCGCTTGCGTACAACAGGTGTTGCATCTCAATTTCGAATGATTGATTTGCGCTATTAAATTGTATCTACTTTGACATGCAAATTATTGTATTTTGTCGTGGTGTTGACCTGGTTTTTGGATTACGAGTTTTTGTAAGTTATGAATTTTGCTACTGGCTTTTTCAGTACGCAGTTAATTCATTACAAATTTTAACAATTTTAAAAGATGAAACCCTTCGGGATTTTCCGTAAATTAGAAAATATGGAATTGTTTTTGTCAAATATCGATTGATTTTTATTTTTAGTGTAAGGGATCAAAATTGACGGTATCTGTTCGTTCTTCTGTCACATGCAATTTTTTTTTGAAATTATTTGACGTATAAATTTTGAAATTTAACACAGAGATAAAAGTGAAGACAAAAAGTTTTAAAAGTTTGATTATTGATTTTAGGGGTTATTTTCGGGGGGTAAAATGCGAAATGAAAAAAAAAATTGTCAAATGTCATCGTGTGGGATGAAATGTACATTACTAAAATATAACATCCGTTTTTTTCTTATTTCAACTTTCTTTAACAATATTTTCAAAAAAAACTAAAGGTTCCATATTTTATCGAAATAATAACAAAATGAAAAAAATCACAGAGGGGAATAAGTTCTACTTTCAACAAAAATTGTCGCAATTATATTACAAGGAGCAACTTTTTCAAAATTAATAGAGAATTGTGAAAAAATAAACTTTATTTTGCTTTTGGTGCGCGTTAGAGTGGGGAGCAAGGGTAGATGGGACTCATACAAATGACTAATGGAACAAGTTCCACCCGAAACAGAATTTTAATGGACAATTTACTTAGTAACTTCCTATCGTGGAATGTTTTTTCATCACAAACAAATTTGTTTTAGATTAGTCCAAATTATCATTTATTTTATTTTCACCTTTAACAATCCATCGGTAGAAATTTCTCTATCTAACTACGGGTAGATTTGTTGCCAATTCGATTTACCTATATGAAAAATCAAACTATGTATAGGATCCCCAAAAGATTGATTGGGAGCCATTGAACACGTTAGGTGCATCCCACAAGAGAGCTTCCTCACTGGCCAGGATGTCACCGGTGCATCCCAGTCATTATAGTCATTATAGTTGCTTTATATTTATTATTCTACTCTACTACTACTTAAGTATCGTTGAATTTAATCAATTACATAATCTTATCGTTACTTAATTATTAAATTCAATGATTAGGATTGTTGATAACGCCTCAAATACGCTTTGAATTACCTGTTTCTATTTATCACAGGCATTGCCACTAAAGAGTGTAAGTCAAAAAAAATCGTAACTTCTTCCACGTTTTTGGACGGTGGTACCCTGCCACCCGACGTATTAAGTAGACCTTATATTCGAACATCCCTCATTCCGTATGTTAAAAAATAGAAAAAGAGTACTTAATTAATTCTTTCTTCAGTTTTCACAATCAGGTTCTTTTTCGTGGTTCTCGGTGGAGGGTCATAGAGGCAACATCTGGAGTGTCTCAGGACAGTCACCTTGGCCCTCTGATTTTTGTCCCTTCAAATGACGATGTTTTGCATCTTTTGAGGCATTCTAAGGTGTTAATTTCTGCTAACGACATGAAGATTTTTTCCTTCATCAATAATCTCAGTGACTTTGCTTCCCTTCAGGAGGATTTAATTACCTTTTATTCTTGGTGCTGGCACAATGACGTGGTGTTGGGTTAGATCAGGTGTGAGGTCATGTTATTCCTTAGAAAGCCCGATTCGACCTCGACGTGAAGCTTGATTCCAAGCTAGATATTTTCCCACATGCTGGGAAATGTGTAGAAAATAAGTACAAAGGCCTAGGCTTAAATGTTCCTAAGTATTATTAAACTAAATTTATGAACACAATAAAATAAAATTAAAAGTAAAGTAGAGAAGGAGAGGAAAAAATAGTAACAAATCTCAAACCTAACATTAAATCTTCGATCTAAAATTAACACAATAAATTATGGAAAGCATAATATAGACATGAACTTGTATTCCAGACCAATTAATCCCATCAATTGTTTTTGTGAGACATATATATAACATTAACTGATAGAATTTTACACGCTAAATCATATTTTAACAGTGAAGTGAAACATTACATTCCATAAGAGAAAAAACTCTTATAAAGCTCTTTAAATTGGCGCTCTGAATGTGCACTTTTACATTCCATTGGCAAGCTGTTCCATATCCTTACTGTGTGGACATAAAACATGATCTCTTCGATAAAATACATTTGAACTTTGGAATCAGAATATTTCGAGTTCTCTGAGAGTTCAAAAATGTTATCATGTCATACAGGTAGACTGGTGTCTGATGGTTAATTATCTTAAACATATAAACACACTTTCGGAAGTCAAAATGCTGAGATAAAGTTATGCCAAGGATACCAATTCTATAAGATGAAACGTGATCAAAGCGATGTAGACGAAAAACAAAGCAAATATAAGTATTGAAGGCCCTCTGAAACTTTCCAAAAGCCACCGTGTCCACCGTCCACCATTGCCAAAAAATTCCGAAAATTTTGCTTGAGGTCATGTTTACATGGTCTTCCCAAGTAAAATTAGAGTTAAAAATTACTCCTAAGTCTCTAACACGGCTTGAAAAGGTATCTATCTGAGTCTTTCTATGATTTAAATTATTGTCTCTATCCCATTTATTTATCCGGTCCAAATCAGAATTAATACCACAGACAACAAATGGTTCTTGGCTACACGCTGAGAAGAGCGCCTCTTGGGCTGGATGGGATACTCATTATTATGATGGAATATCTCCGGTTTGGTGTACTTTGAGTTGTTAAAACCTGGACAGACATTTACTACAGACATTTATTGTTAGCAATGGGATCATCTAAATGTGGCTGCTCCAATGAAACTTTCTGCAGTTTGGAATAGAAAAGGCGTAATCTTTAAACATGATAATGCTCCCTGCATGCATCAAAGGTCACACGACAAAAATTGGAAGAAAGTTTTACCTGATTCTGCGTACTTCCCAGAAGTTGCGCCATCAGACTGTTACCTGTTTAGATCTTTGCAGAAGACTAATGAAATTCATTTTTCAGCATCCCTCTTTTACTAATTCACAAAAACAATTTTACAGACAGAATATCTTATCCGTTTTTAGGAAAACTTGCAGCTGATACCACATCAAAATCGGATAGTTCCCGATCGGCAACTTTTCGTACAAATTCTGACTAACAAATTTACTCGCAAATAGCAATGAGCTCGATTGGATGCTTTTCACACCGGTAGACGAATTGGTTGAGGCGCAGCTTTGCAGGTTTTCTTCTCTGTGGACGTAGGTTTGATTTCTGCTAAGGCACTAACGAGAATTAAAAACATAAAAAATTACTTGCGTATTTCATGGGATGTTGCACAGTAAAGTTCCATGCCAAAAAGTTGGATTAAGATAGTTTTAAATGACAAACCTATATTTGACTAAATTTATATTGTAGGACTTTTCGTGTATATATTAGCTGTAAAGTAAACATACAGCTTTCTGTTGATTTTATCATCCAGTAGAATTTTCCTTTTATCCATTTTTATGAAGTGGAGAAAATTTTATAGGCATAATAAATAAAGATTAATGATCCATATTTTGGGAAACACCACTTTACAAAACAAATAAATTGGAAATATTTTTGGAGAATTTTACCTGCCTGAAAGGTACGATCGTTTTTACTTCGTAAATATGATATGTGTCCATGACACGGCTGTTACATGCAAAAGTTCAGCAAGTTCATATCATAATATTCAAAGAAACATATCATCTACGGGGTCATATCTAGAAGTCATATCGCCACACATTCATTTTGTCCACTCGTTTCAAAGTTACCTCTTTGATACTGGTCATCGTGATTCATTCAAACAGAATAGGTATGAGGTTGTGCCTATGGGTGACACCTAGACTGGTAACTATTTAAGAAAAGGCTACATGCCATGCGGGAATCACACATTCCACACAATTGAAAAGTTTTCTCTGGGGTTGAGTAATTGAAGACATGGACCACAGTTATGTTGCACTCATGGGTATCTTGTAGTTCCTGGGTCTGTTTCGTTCACGAGCAATTAATACATGGACATGAGAGATAATTCACAAAATTATCCGCGGTCAGCATTATCCTTTCTTTTTGCTTCCTCTGGAAATTTCACATTTTCGCGATTTTCATGGATGTCTACCGGACGATAGGTTCCATCGTCGACGGGACCGCTGTTCTCCACGGATAAGGTTTCACATTGTGGGCAGCCACAGTTTCATTTCAACAGATCCGAGTGGAAGTTTTGTGCGCTGTTGTTTTGTTGTTGGTCGCATATGCTGTGGATGTATATATTCTGGTAACAGCGGATTACTCACAATTACTCGCTTATTTATCGAATGACAGCTGAATATTAATATGTCATGCAATTAAACGTGAACGTGCAATTAAAGATAAAATTTTTGATTGCAGAGCCACTATCAAATTCCTGGTTCTGACAACCACGTTATCGTGTCGGGTTCATTTAGAGACTCTTTAAAAGTGGTGTTTAATCCCTTAAATTGAGAAGATATTGCATTTTGCAATTGTATTTTGAAAAAGTTGTGCACAGCAATTGTCGAGTTCATTTATACATTTGTATGCAAATGAGATCCAGCAGATTTAGTTTTAAGACTTGAGATAAAGATAGCGCCATAACTATTTAGATAGGAATTGAAAATGTCAGTATAGCAGCCGGAAGCACTTGGTGGACGAAAGTTATTAAAATTAGAAAAAATGACTGAGAAAATATTTTCTTTTTTTGATGAGCAAAAATTTTCTACCCGGACATTTTATCTGAAATAACTTTAATAACTAGAACACTTTTTTTCGGGTCCGTAAGCCCTTGTGTGACAAAAGATCTTAAGAGGTGCTGCCCACTGCTGAAGTGTGAGCCTATTAATATAACTCATGATCTTTTTCGGTGAGAGCTGTACAACCCTTATAGGGGTTGTAAATGCGTTCCCGAGGGGGTTTAGTCTTAATCTGTATAAGGCTTCGCATTCACAGACCATATGCTCCGCCGTTTTAGTTTTTTCCATACAGAATTGGCATTGATCGTCCTCAGTACAGTCCATTCTTTTCAAATGGTGGTTTAACACGTTCGCTGCCACGTGTACGTTTCTCTTAGTCGAGAACATCACAAGTAATTTGAACGTATGTGGAAGAATTACTCTCAGTGATTAAAGACTGACAGGGAACGTATAAATGGACAATGTCCAGTAAGGAAACCAGTGATGGTCTTCAACGAACTCACCCTCTGTTGCTAATAGGTAATAATACGAAGGTAATTTTATCATAAAGTTATCAGGTATCTTTCGAACAATCAATCTTTTTGTATTTAAAAAAATTAACCAATAAAGAATGTGAATTTTATTTGAGTGGGGTTAAGTCATTAAATCGTAAAAGTGGAGAATTTTTACAATTTCATGGGGAAGAAACTATTAAATGTAGAAAAATATAAATTGGTAACCACATAAATATATTTTTGTTTAACAAAAAAAACATCTGTCCTTTGTTTGGAACCATATCGGAGGGCGGAAAAGGGCAACTAAACGGTGTATACAATCCTACAAATTAACTAAAATAAAAAAAACTACCATTATTATAATTTGTAAACAAAGTAGACTAAAATAAAAAAATATAAAAATCGCCAGGTTTGTGATCTTTAGTTGGAGGTTAGCGACAGTTCGAAATTGTAGCGTTTAAGGGATGCAATCATAACAAACATTCCCAGCTCAGCTAATAAGAAAATTCGTGTTTTCTAACATTTCATCTTCTATCGGTTTTCAGACGTCACGTTTTGTTGTTTGTTTTCGTTGGGAGTTCTCGGGGAGCCACTTCAAAGCCTCGACTGATGAGCATTAGGTTCTCGTATGGTCTAGGAAAAGAGGAATAAGGTCTCCAACTCTAGTAGTGGTAGAATGTACGCTTTTGAGAGTTTGCAAGAGGGCTGCACTGCGGTTGAAGTACCAGAAGGGTCTTATTGCTGGCAACACCGCCAAGGATATAAAATGAGGAAAAGGTGCTCAACTATCTTCCTGACAAATTTCAAAACCTCAAGCATGTTTTTTTCCTGTTTTTGGAATTCTTAATCCTTTTAAAATTAATTTTGCTTGGAATTCAGACAACAGTTGTGGATCTTTTGAGTATTACCCTCTTACTTTGCTTCAACTTGAAATGCCATCCTAATGTCAATATATTCTTCTGGATTTACAATAATTGGGTTTATTCTATCCGCCCAAGGGCCCTGTCGTGTTGAATGTATTTTCTATGGTCACGAAATATCAATTCTATCTCCTTCACGTTTTCAGGGGCCTTATCTCTATGGTTTCTTAAGGCCTTTGTATTTCAAGGCAAGTATAAATGAAGATATTTTCTTGTTTACTAGACTGTAGAATTTCCTGTGAATATTCTGAAATTATATTTAAATTTATCGGGAATAATATGCCGATTGGTTCGCGTTTCGGTAAAGGTAAATTTTCTTAACAGTCGTAGATAAACATAATTTCGTCATTCACTTCAGATTTTAATCCATAATTATTATAACTAAGAGACCGCTGTACAATTGGACAAATTGAAGGTATATGAGTGACATAACGTTTTTACATATTCCCTGAATTTGCACCTTATGTTTCAAAGCGCGTTTTTTCAAAGATGTCCCCTGTAGGCCTAATCCTCCCATGCAAGGAAGTAATAAAAATACACTTGAAAATATTTTACCATCAGAATCATGAAATGAAAAAAGTTCCAATAAATCCCTGTATTGCATGCTTATCGGTGGCAAACACCGAACTTAACACCAAAGTTACCCAGGAACGCAACCGCAAAGTAATGAGCACAACCCTGAACTAATGCGGATCAGTGTTGCCATTATAAAATTTGAAGAAAAGCTCGATGAAACTCCATATAAAAAAAAGTGGCTGAAATACGGAACCGGGATCTTTCTTTGTATTATTAATATACAGATAAAGAGGAAATGTTTGTGAGTTTGTTCGAGATTAATCTACGGAACTACTGAATTGGTTTTAAAACTTATTTCAATATCGGAGAAAAACTTCTGGACCTCTGAACTGCCATCGATGTTTCTCAGTGACTACGAGACGTAGAGAGTTGAAATTTGACATAGCTATACTTAGTAATGACTCTAATAAAAAGTTGCAGTACCAAATCCTTGAATAACAATTTTAATGGTGTTGTGGAGGGGGTTGGGGGGTGGGCAAACAAACCACACTTTTTCTCTGTTTTCAGTTTCTTCGGGGGTGTATCAAATGAAAGCTTGTAGAATGAGTAATTTAAATACATCCATAAAATTTTTTAGTATTGTTATAATAAATTTGAAAAAGTAATGCCTAGCTCTTTTAGGAAAGATTGTTGTTTTTCTTCTTTTGGTTAAAGAAGGAAAGTTTGTTAAAAGTGTATTGTTCCTTAATTTTTTAAATTCATAGTTTTAAGGGCATTTATTTCATTATTTTTGCAAGTAGACATCTATTTGGTAAAGATTTTCATATTATTTTATTTTGTGTTTCTTTTGAGTTAATTAATAGACTGCAGAAAATTACAGTACAGAAAATTGGAGTACGATTTTGCTAATAATTTGTGTTCAAATTATTTTTTGATCGCAGTCTGAGAAAATTGAAAGGTTATAAAATTAATTTCATTGTAAATACTGAATGCGTTCTATATACTTATTAGTAGGCGTTATGGTTGAAAGGCTGTAAATGTACTGCGTGTTGCTAAGAAGCCATATTAACTTTTTTTACCACCCCAAATTTTTGTTCACAAGATGCGGTACCCCAAAATTTTCTTCACAACTCTAGACAATATACAGTCGTTTCACTGATAAGGATTATTACTATAACGTTTCAACTGGATAAACTGCTTTAGCTATCTGTAGTTCATACTGCGTTAAAAATAATCCTCTTAAGATTACTTTCATTATCTATAAAAGTAGCTCTCCAATACTGTACGAAAGGTATGTTCGAGTATTAATAATTACCGCAGTCAACGTCAATTTTTCGGTTAAAACAAGAGTTTGAAAGACTTTCACTAAATTCACACATTACTGCAAAATCAGAACTGGCAGAATTTATAAGTAAAAAATCAGGTTTAGAAATTTTTTCGTTCAATATAAAAAGTTTATGAGCCCATGATATTCTAATATTTGGGTTTTGTCTGAGACGTGGATTAATAGAGACGGAGATATCGCTATACCTAATTTAAATATATAATTTTAAATGTATGATTAAATATAAACGTCATAATGTATGATCAGGAGGTGTAGCTGTATATCAAAATATTAATGATACCACTCATATCTATGAACAACGAATTGCAGACTATGCGATCAGTCGGAGTTTCCAATATCATCGCCAATAGTAAAGATTTGTACATCTAAATATTCCAAGGAAAATAGTTACTCATTAGTCGTTATTTGTATATCACTAAACAAAAGTATTAAAGGCAGACATCAACACTATCTTATTCTGATGTTAATACAAATTTTGCATCAGAAATATCAATACTGTCGTCTGCTTTTTTTAAAAGAAAACTTAATTTAACAATTTCAAACAATCGAAGTCAATAAATAGTCAAATATTGAAGGACTATAGACGCAGTTTTTACAAGATTTCTTCAAACAGTTAATACAAGAACATTTGTATCATATTTTAGTTATCACCGACCATAAGTTATTTCTATTTCCCCTTTTTTAAAGTAACAAAACTAAAATATATCTACTTTAAAATACTCAATACTTATAAAAAATTGAATTAAAATGTAAAAGATGATGATGATACTGTAGAAGTTTCACTTCAAACTTGCGTTCATGTGGGTGAAGCACACACGATTTTTTTCATATTTGGCGCTTGTCGGCTTTTTGAAAGTACATTCCTCATATCTATTTTATGCAGATGTACATGACCTAAAAGAAATTTTTTTGAGCAATATTATTGTAAAAAAATCTAATAAAAACAAACATTTGTTTGAACTAAAAATTACATTATTTCATATTCAATTTCTAACGAGTACATTTCAATAGTTTTCATTGATTTTGGGCCCTTAAAAATATTTAAATATTTTGTTTTAGTCAATATGAAGACATGTTGGATGATACTATAATAACTAAGCTTTTTCTTATCCCATGTCCCACGTGATATAAGCTTAGACTTTCGTTTATGCGAAATTAATAAAAATATTATCAGTGTCCAAATAATACAAATTAAACAATTACTTACATTTATGATTTGAAATTTTCATTATAAGCATCAAGGAAGAAAGAAATGCCTATTGGAACTCTAGTTTCAAATTTCTTATTCCTCTTATTATCTAAAAATAATGTAATAAAATTCATTGTATCAATTCGAGATGCTTATTTTATGCAAGACGAGCAGGTGTACATTATCACTCCATTAATTTCTAATAGAAATGTAATACACATTTCAATAGCCAGTATCTTGAAATATTTCTACAAAACAAGTCATTTCATGGAGCTCAGCTCTAAACAACAATAGTAAAAAGATAAAAATCTGATAAACTCGATATGTATCTCATCCATTTTCGGACGTCACAGGCTCTAACCTATTTCAGTCATAGGCCACTTATCTAATGGGTGTTCTATGCAGGTCGAGGATGGTCCATTGAAACCACATATTTACACGCCATTGCCACAAAACAAAAGAAAGAAACTATTGAAGAGATCTTAAGATTTTTAACTAGAGATGACCGCGACTGGCGTGACGACTTGACCTTATCTCCTCAAAATCGCATCACAGGGGTTCGACTTATGCATCAGTCACAGCAGGAGGCTGTGTATCCCGCATTGCCATGTACACATATCGGCGCGGTATGTCTCGGATTATGGTGCTGCTGCTGGCCTTCTTACAAAAATTCTTTAACGAAATATTTAAAGAGATTTTTTTCGTGGTACGCACCAGAAGAAAAAAGGCAGGAAAAACATCAGCGACGCGATCTTGGACCTTTCCAAAAGATACACCGACCGTAGAAAAACGGATTAGCGAATTAGAATGGTTACGGCTGTCACTTATTGTTAGAAAGTTAAATTTTTTCACATATTGTGGGAAACCATTTGATTTGGCAGAGAGCGTGTCAGACTGGCTTTATTCCTCCTTTTGCATTTTTATAGACCGGAGATATTTACGGGTTGTTTAAGTGTCACTTCTTGACGTTTACTGCATTTTTAGGAAGCTTGCAGGTGATTTATTCATAAAGCGAAAAATGTGAACTAAACCACGCAAAGACTACTAGTATTTTTATTAGTATAACCACATACTTGATTAGGTATATTAAAGTTATTTAAAAATCATATTTTTTTTATCACACAGATAAGTATTTCGCATTTTCACATTTTTATTTCATTAGAAATTCTGTAGTTCTTACTTCTTCTTTTTCTATTAGTCAATCACTGACTATTTGATGAAAGTCCTTGCATTTTTTATATTTACACAAAATATTTATTATTAACAGGTAAAATTTTATTCTACTTTTTTCAAAGAATCGCTCTTACCTCCTTTTCTATATTAATTTAATTTAATTGATTTAATAATTAATTAAACTTCTGACATATTCGCAGCTGACCTTCAAATCTGCGAGGAAGAAACTTTAAAAAAATTTCATAATTATAAACGAATATAATGTGGGTTGGTTTTTAAAGAATACTCCGAACAGTCAAATAGTCAAATAATTTTGTTCTTCAAGAGCTTTTAGAGGAAATAACACGTTGAGTGCGACGTCAGTCACTGGGGACTAGTGATGGGCAAAATGTCTTCAAAACGTAAATTACGCCATTGTGACGGGTAAAAAATGATAGTTTTCTTCGTAATATTTCACGTGGACAATGTCTAATCTATGTCAACAATGTATACAATGAATATCATATGGATTAAATTCTGAAATAAACTTGACAAAGTGGCGAAAGGAATGTGTGAATAGGCTTAAGATGTTTTATTAGCACTATTATCCGTAAAATATCTTTGTTATTATTTCATGAACATATTTTCTAATATATTTGTTTTACTATTTGATTTCAGTTTATTACCTATATATATACCTTTACTTTTCTTCATTTCCCTTCGGTCGGGAGAGGACCGTGTCTTAGCGCAACATATCTTTACCGTCTACAGCCTTTCCTGCACAAGTAAGAAGGTTTTGAATTCAAAAACCATGAGAACGTTTGTTTTACTTCTGTGGATTTTCAATACTTCAGTTATTGCACCTTTAAATTTCCATGAACTGTTAGTTAGTTAGTAGAACTGCTCAAATTAAAAAGTGCAACAAAAACTCAGTTCTCAGTACCAAAATTAAAAATGCAACAGAAATTGATATTAGTAAACCAATAATTCCTTATTATAATTCAAAAATTAGTTTTTAAATTTTAATTAAACTACTGACAATTCAAAATGGGAAGAGATGAAATTAAGTGCAATTTTCTTAGGATTTAAGAATAATTTTATATTAGAAGCAATATTATCATTAATGTTAACTTATGATCCTTATCGCACTTCATCCAAAAACAGGCTGATTACAGCGACGTATCCATACTAATATTATAAATGCGAAAGTAACTCTGTCTGTCTGTTACGCTTTCACGGCTAAACCGTTGAAGCGATTTTGGTACAAAGATAGATTACACCTTGGAGATGGACATAAGCTACCTTTTGTCGCGAAAGAAGACTTAAAGGGTTTGAAATAGGGGATTAGAGTTTATATGGGAGTCCGTCATTATTGAAGATAAAACCATTAAACTTTGTATTTAGGCGCGTGATAAGAAATAAATAAACTTTATTTTTGAAATTTCGGCCTACATGGGGGTGAAATAGGGGATGAAAGTTCGTATGGAATTCCAAACAAATCTATCTATGCTTACTATATTTATCGGAGAGATGTACATGATAAGGAAATGAACCAGAGACATGTGTGGAAAAACGGAATACACCGAAGAAGAATTTTTTTATACGAACTTGATTTAACACGAGTTAAAACGAAAAAAAATTCTCTTTTTACACGAATTGTTTTGTTTTAACACGATTTTCAATATTCTACGAACTTTTTTATGAATTTTTCCGAGAATTTTTATGATGAATTTGTTTCATTCTCACTCCTCACAAATATGCATTGTAACTTCGCGTTAAATTTTCCATAATTCAGTTAGATTATGTCGATTATATGCGTATGTACATGAGTGGGATTCCCCGAATTATGCGTAGGGTAAAGACGTATACTTAAACATTTGCCGTCTAAACATATACGCGTCGCGAGCGTGGGACTCGCCATGTACCATACACAATGTACGCGGCGGCTCTGGCTCGGCGGCGCAGCTTAGTGGGGGAAGCATCACTAAGTGAGGCTACCCGAACGGGTAGATACGTGGTGGTAGACGAGTGTGTCGCACGTATGCGAATATTTGAATTTTGCGTCGCAACGATTTCGATTTGTTTACAGGATTTTTTGCTTTCGTTAATGTTCTTCGGTAAAATACAGTAGTTTTGTCTAATATAAAGTTCTTCCGGTTTTTTTGGTACGTATTTTGCTTATTTTTATTATTTCGACATATTATTTATGCGTCTGATATGCCTCGCAAACGCAAATCTAATCTAGCACGTAGTTCTAGCAGAGCTCGAAGGATGGAAAAACAAAAAGCGTAGTTTATAAAAATGTTTTAAGGGAGAACGCCATTGTGACGGTCCCGAAAAGAGCCCACTTTTACAATTTTTTTTATAACTTAGTGAACTATTTAAGGACTGGGGGAAAGATATGTTGTCAAGGATACTTTGAAGTATATTTGTGCAAATTTTTACTAAAAAGTAATTAAAATTAAGACGGATATGTATAAGAAAGTGCCGATCCGTAAAAAATTCCTCTCTCAACGGTTGTGCGATACCTCCAGTATGGTTCAACTGGAAAAAGAAAATGATATATTTTCTTAATCTACATAAATATAGTTAACGTTAAGCATAGCCGTTTTTTTAAATTACTTTTTTACAAAATGGCGGCATGTTAAAGAAAAACCTCAATTTTTCAACACATTTTTCTTCATTCAAGCGGCCGTAAAAAATAATCGTTTTCAAAATATAAAAAGAGGCTGCGCTTAACGTTAGAAAGTACGATTATGAAAATTTTGGATAAAAAATTTTTTCGATCGGATTATTAGTATTAGGGTTTTCGTTAACACCAGTCCGGAAAAAGTCGTTTCGAGAAAAACGCAATTGAAAGTTTAAGTATGTGTTTTGTTTTGAAAATGCCAGAGAGAACTAAATGTCGAATATACTTTTTATTTTTATGAACCTTAAAATTTTAACAATAGAAGTCCTAGCAGGCTTTTCTGTATATGAGTCAACAAAAGGAGAGGCGAGAGGAATTACTCCGAACAAAGCAGGTACGATCAGCCAGGAACAGCCGCATTACCTGCACCCACTAAAAAGGCTATAGCTTCCTCATTTTTACGAATTTTGAGACAAATTTGTGGACATATTCTTGAAAGTATGTACTTTAAAAAAAATGCAAAAAACCAAAAATCGGTTTTTTGACCTGCCCCACAGCCGTGTTCTCCCTTAAAATAAGATATTTACAGTAAATCACAGCAGTTTTCAGTTAGTTTGTATTTGTATTATTTGCAACATTAGTATCCTAACGGACGAAGTCTCAATTAGTTAAAGGAGTATAAAAACAAAGTATAAAACAAAGAAAATTAGATGAGAATTTAAAAATTTCTAATAGTGAGGAAGAAGTTGCATTAACACTTTGGGTTCCAGGGTACCACAAAAATACATCTTCACAGCCCAGGATACCACCTGTGCGTCTTAGAATGGAGTCAATTATACTAGTTTTATATTTATTATTCTACTGCTATATATATAGTTAAATTTATTCAATTGCATAAGGATTTTATCGCTACTTAATTATAAAATTCTTTGGTTAAGATTGTTGACAACGCCGTTTTACTCAATACGAAATTACGAAATTTGGACATAAAAGACGCTGTAGAAAGATTACATTAGTGAATTTAGCTGTGAGCATACTCCTGGCTACTCCTGATAAATGGGAGACGCATACATTATTAGTTCCTATTTCAATGCACCTACTCCCCATTCAATTAAACCTTTATACGTCAGTACAATTTAGCGAAACCAGTGTGCATTTCGTGTTGATTGACGTGGGAACTGAAGGAATCCTTAAAGAACTAACTAACCCCACCTGACCTGCTCATCATTGTGAGTGTAATTTTCAGATTGATCACGATTTCTCATTTGCTCCATTTCTGCTAAAGCCCGTTTGTTACATTGCTTCGTTCCCACGAATTTGGAACAATTTTTTCCTTCAATGCGAAGACCTTGAAGCGATCTTACTGTACTAAATGCTACATAGGTTTGACCGCACCATTAGCTAATATATTGTCCCTCATTTTGGGTCCCACAAGGCCCAAGATAAAAATACGTATTTTTGAAATTATCAAAAAAAGTGCATTGTCATGGAAGTTAACGCTTGCTTGCGAAATTTCAGACGGAGTAACTCACGTCCCTATTTTGAATCGAAGTGCCATATTGTCACCACTACTTCGAATTTTGTCAGTATTCAAATACATTGTCAGCGGAACCAGATATGCATACTAATTTTCAACATTTTTGCATCACAAGATTTTGACGCCACATCCTTACAGACTCAGTAAGTTAAATAAAAGCTTTTAAAATCGCCGACTAGCTACTCTTGGAAAAGTAAAGAAGCTGGATAGATGGATGCCTCATAATATGAGTGAGAGTCACAAGATGAGGCGCCTGGAACTGTCCACCTCTTCGTTTTTCCCTCTGCGATGAGAATTTGGTCATCTGCTGAGCTATGAAATTTTTGTTCATCGACTATACTTACCAGAAATTTCACCTACGGACTTCCAAATTTTCTGCAACCTTGGGGTGATTTTGCAAAGAATCAGGGTTTTCGTAGCCGTGATGCCTTAAGAAAGGATGTTCCAGGACTTCATCGCTTTCACAGATAAGGATCTTTTTTTAATTTAATTTAATTTCAAAAATTATAATTTCGTTTCAACTTCATTTGAATTGGCTCACTAATATAAAGCGCTCTATATATATCTCTTGAAGGAACATTGTTGCTGGGCTGGCAAAATTGTTTCTAGACTAGTAGGCTCGTAGAAAAATACTTTCATTTTTTTAGTAGTAAAACCTTGAATGCATTCAAAGCTCTGTAGAGAGATTTGGAAGAAATTTACCGCAGTCATTAGTTATCAGGAAGTTATTTCTGTTGTCAAATTTTATCCTAAGTGTCTTGTTATTATTAGACTGGAAGTTATATTAATTGCATTGGGAAAACAAAAGTCCAACAAAGGATTTGAACAATTGCACTGAATAAGTTCAGTTGAGTTCTTTTTAAATAGCCACATCTTTTGGAAGCGTCACAAGTTCCCAGAACACAAAATCTCAAATTTCGGATTTATGACTAGCGGCTTTCAAAATCCCGTCGCATAAAATCCAGGAATACAGATTTACGTAATGCAATCTCGGAAAATCCCGAAAGTTTAAGTCAAGCATAGAGTTACACTTTGTTTACCACATTTCTTACAATTAGTCTTAAGTATTGTATTTTATTTTACTCTATTACCCGTTTTAGATATCCATTAGTATTCTAAAAAGTTTCTTTTGACTACTTTTTACTTTTTCAATATTTGCAAATATAATTTACGTTGTCAATTTTTTAAGAGCACAGTTAAAATATGCCAATGTAAAGTGTATTTCCACTCCGGGATTTTCTAATACGGGGTAACAAAATCCAGGATTTTACATTCTGGAATTTTGTATTCGCGATTTTGTACTCCGATCTTATGTACGCATATGGCGTCCTTCTTTTTTATGCATTTGTATTTCGAATCCCTTTTATTGTAAAAGACTATGGTTTTTAATATCTCCAAATTTAAAGGCACATGGAATTTCAAAGCTCTTTCTGTTGTCTATTTTTTTTATGCACAACAAAGTTTTCTTCTTACAGAGCTTTCGACTTAAATTTTTTTTACCAGTACCTTTAATGTGTTCTCATAACTCATGACTCACAACTCACGACCAGCGCGAATGTATTCACCGCTTAACATTTTTCTAATCGTTCAAAATAGAATGTTTCGAGATATTTTATTTAGGTATTTATTTTCAAATTTGTATATGTATTTGTTTGTTGGACAATATTTTCAATTAATTTATCGGCAAAAAATAATTTGAAAATTTCAGAAGGTTGTAGAATATTTGGTCAAATTTCCCAGTGAGAAATCGATCCACCGATAAACACGATAATGAATACTTTTATCGAAGAATAACAGAAGTGATAGTATCAGAGAGATG
>QYTT01094802.1:9721-22688 GCA_006980735.1 Dasypogon diadema
GCACTATTTCCTTACAATGTTTTAATAATAGGTCTGTATGTTTGAAAAATCCAAAATCCGTATGTTTGAAATTTTCTGGTAGAAGCTATCAGTTTCTCCTCCTGCCAGATTTACAAGTTCTCTGATCTGGCTTTTTAGGATGAATGGAATCTGGCAGAAAAACGGCAGCTATCAGCTGATATAAAAGAGATTATGTGATTTGTGTTGGGGGATGATCGAATAAAACGCGATGATCTTAGGATGAAAATACAAGACAATTTATTTAATCCGGTTACACTGACAGTTCCGAGAAGAAGGAAGCAAAAAGAAAATTGTACTAGTCAGTTCACATCTGTTCCATATATTCATGGACCGTCAAGTGTGAAGTTGGATGGAGAAACAACTGGAATTGAATTATCTGTTCCAACAATTTGTTTTACTTATATTCTGAGAGGTAGGGGAATATTTAATTTAAATTGTACCTAGAGTAATGAAATAGCAATAACAAGAAGCATTTAAATGAGCGAAAAGTGATAACATGGACAATTAATCGAATGAGGTCGTGAGGCATGCAAAATGCTGCTGGAAACAGTCAGAAAAGCGTATGTTTGAAATCCCCACCACCAAAGGAAATTCTTCATTTGACATTTGTTGCCAGATTTTCAAATATACAGACCTAATATAAATGGGCATTTAGTAGAAAGCATTTACGATTGCATTTTAGTTGTTATTACCTATTATGCTATTAAATAAAAAATATAGTTTGTTTTATAACTTTCTTGAGGTGCAGTATTTATTTGAAATTGAAAGGATATTGAAAAATTTCCTTGACTTCGAAAAGAAAAAAATCACTTAAATCGGCGATTTTTCCAGTATCATTTCTGCATTTCAGATTGGAGCTGCTCCTTCGAAGCAGCAAAAAAAATTCACTTCTACTATAAGGCTGTACTTTAGACCGTTATTATTTTTGTGGTTGCTTGACGTGCCTCACTTGTCACTTCTGACAGATCAGGGAGCGTTAGATAAACAGCAACAGAATCCCTCTCCATTGCAAAATGCGTGGCTTAAATCTGTATTGATTCAGTGCGTAGATTGTCCCTTTACGCGCATCTTGATAGGCGTAACTCCAAACATATAAATATTTAACTTCAGGTAGGCTTTGAAATCTTACTTGCTTTTTCATTGTTAATATTATAAACATGTCAGTTCTTTATGTATTTATTAAAAATTACCAGGTTTTTGTAATATGTACTTTTATATTTTTCGTGTAAACTGTCTGTAAAAATAATATATATATTTCACAACATATTTCAACGTCCTCGGGGCAGTTTAATGCACTCATTTCCACACAGCATAAATAGCATTTTGCTATGTCTTTAAGGTTGGTGTAAAAGAAGCCGCTTCTTGCTAGTTTGTATGATTTTCTTTCGCTCAAAGTTAAATTTTTAAATGTCTTTAGGCGGTCGAATTCGCGCTTTAAGATCAGCATTGTGACTGCAATAAAGGCTGTTTATAGAACGTCTTTTATATTAATCCATGTGTTGTGTTTTTGTGGAAATCCAAGCCATTTTACAAAAACTTTATTACCTTGCCTTTCTATGACTTTTTCTACAAGGTATAGGTCAGGATATTTGATGGGGGATAGTTCCAGCTGATAAAATGCATCGTTGCCGTTATCTGTTTGCAAGTTTTTTGGAATACGGCCGTGACTAAAAATTAATTGCATTGCTTTAGTGACCTCTATTCCGCTTTTATTTTTAATTGGTAAAGCCCATGCATATTTAGAAAAAGTATCAATAACGGTGAGCAGGAAACGGAAGCCCTGATTTTCTGATTCATATGAGCTCATGTCAACTAAATCCGCTTGCCACAGATCGTCTTTACCTTTAATCATTACGCGACGGCGTTTAAAGTTTTTACGCGCTGGTCTATGTAACTCATTAATAATTTGCCTTCTGCTCATTCTTCTTGCAAATTGCACACTTTATATATAAAAATCTTTTTTTCTTTTATGTGGCAATAAAATAATTGGATTCAAGCATCCATTCACGATGATCGTTGCGGGACCTTCGGGGTGTGGGAAGACGACGTTTACTAAGAACCTCCTTAATAATGTATCATTAATACAACCGCAGATAAAAAAGATTATTTGGTGTAATGCAGAATTGGGTGCAATACCATCAGATATTGATGTTAAAAATATCGAGTGCTTAGACTCTGTTCCTGACGAGTTTATCAATTACGCAAATGAGCCCATCTTGATTGTCCTGCGACAATTGCGGCAATTATTGCACAGTAAACAGCAAATATTAATTCAAAAGTACAGTCTGCTTGTTCTGGCTGACATCAGATTAGTTTTTTACAAACTGAATGGCAAAAGTGAAAGTAACGAAATAATTCAGATCTGCGGAAAATTCCTGATTCGTCACTTTTTTTGCTGCCAGGTGTATACTCAATTGGATTTTGAATTAGGTTTTTCAGATGTGTTACGAAACAGAGCTTTATAAAAACAATACAGATGAAAATGTATTTAACGAACTTTTTATTATCATTGCCATTTAAATTGTTTCATTTTTCTTATTATCAATTTTAGCTTTAACATCACAATTATTCGGCAATATAAAGTTAACAATATTTCCATTGCAAAAATACTATCTAGATAATGTCATAATAAGATATCTTCTTTAAAGGAGAAAAAATCTCTTGAGATTTCACTTTTAAAATATCCTTCAAGAATTGTAAAATGTTTTCTCTTGCCTTAACTAACTGCGGTAAATCTTCTTTTCTTGGCTCATACATATTTGCACAATGAGCTGTACCTGAAAAATATTCGATCGATTTAACCTGCAGTTTTTAAAAGATTAAAATAGTATGTCACCTTTTATATAAATTGTCGGCATATTTTTGTCTCCAGAAGAAACTAAACCGAGGGCATGCCATGGATCTATTGACCCATGCACATATATAACATTAGTAGTGCGAGGATGTAATGCACCGTAATAAATGTTTGTTCTCACAACAGATTTGTTAAGAGAGTCATAATTAAATCTGGAATGAAATATGATTTCAATAATTGTTACGTTATAACTAATATTTAGTACTTGGTAGAGTATATGTCGCCACATTGTTTCACAAAAAAATTAGCTGGAAATCTGTCGCCAAATACGGAACTTCTGTTCTCCGATGTCTGGTAAAAGCCAAATTCAGTACAAGTTTGATAGGTCCACTGCCGAGCTAGGAGAATAATTACAATGTGATACGTGTAGCCGCTTGCTAACTTCCTACTAACCTCCTTCCTTAATTTGCTTCGAGTCCCAAGAAAAATGTTTAAGTTCTTCAATCATTTTGTCATACTTATAATCCAGACAACTTTCATTATTTGTTTTCAGCATAAGTTTATTCACTTCTGCTAGTCTGGTTACTGGAGGGCCGACTGAAGTATTAGTCATTATGTCGCAAATCTAATTTATTTAGTGATTTTTCCTTAAAGTAAAGTAAATGAATCGCAAAATACATACCTCGTCAATAGTAACGGTGCTATGTGGGCTGTTATCCTTATTATATTGAACAACTCCAGCAAAGTTACTTGCCAAATTTTCGAATAGATTTGCTATATCCAAAGGATTTTCAATCGATCTTTCCACAGGATCGCACAGTCTATTTTAAGAGAATATTGTTTTTACGGTGTATATAAATGTTAAACAATTATTGCAATCCTATACGAATTGAGTGTGTAGGAGCTAAATTTCTGCCTCAACAAGATATCACTTAGCACTAGCAGTTAGTAACTTTCACAACCTTTATAGACGGATTTACGGCTCGTTTCTGTTATGGTCAAATAAAGAAAATCTCCACTCCAATTCTCTATTTGATGTCATTCTCTACCTTGTCGATTTTTGTTTCAAAACTTAAGCGTTTCTCATTCCATACAAAATTGTACATATAGAAACAAATAAACTCAACGAGCACAGTTGAAAATTGTGAATTTGTCTGACGTCATCGAATAGAGGATTTTCTCAATTGCGATTACAGAAACGAGCTGCTTGATCTCTCCAATCTTCTCCACTTGCGTGGAAAACCCTATAGTCCCATTATGGGCACGTCGTTTACTAGTGGAATTGAGGACTTGACGGCAGATATACTAATTCTCGAACTATGAGTTTTCGATCTTAATACCGACCCTGATGTCGCTAATTTACAGCGACAATATATATACCCCTTTTCATAACTATTTCTTGAATTCATAAAAGCTGATATCATATTCATAAGCAGGAACCGGAAAATCCATTACACTCGCCATTTCGTGAACATCCCGTTGACATTTAGAAAATCTTGTACGGTAAATTACATCCGCGATTTTGAATTTCAAAAGTCCGACTCCAGATTCGAAATCAGCGACCTGGAAAACTTATATAAGCGTATTTTCATGACGATCGCAAAAACTTTTGAAGAAGTTGACACTTCCAACCGCCATATTTTATCCGCCATTTTGCATTCTTAAAAGTTAATATCAATTCGTAATCACTAATCAGCAATCCCAAATAATTATATGTTCGCCATTTAGCGGATAATTCGTTCACATTTAGAAAATCTTGTCCATGTTGGATCCCCCATTTTGAATTTCAAAAATCCGACTCCAGATTCAAAATCAGCAACCCCACACATTTTCATGGCGATCGTAAAAACTTTTGAAACAATTCACATTTTCAACTTTCATATGGCAGCCCTCTAAAAGGTTTGCCTAATTTGGTTCATTTTCTATTAGGATATTTAGGTTTTATTAAAGTACTTGTGTGCTGAATTTTATTCATCTACTGCAAACCATTCTCATTTTGGAAAGAGGATATAGATTTTTTATTTGATTGAGCTGTATATTTCATAGGCAACCCTATAAAGGAGCTGACCAAATTGGCCCATTTACGAACTTGATCTTTTAATTTTAATGAGTTGTCTGTGTCTTATTTTGTAATATTGACGGGTCTCTTGAGTGTGCCCTTTTCAGGGTCCACTCATGGGATAAACTTTTGTTAACGTAGCAGTGCTGTAGGACTAACGGAAATTGACGAACATTCTAATGGTTGGGATCGGTCTCAATTCGCCGCCTTAATATTAGAGGTAAACATATGAATATAGGACATATAACTTTATTAACTGTTAAAAAAAAAATAGCAAAAGAAAAAAGGGCAAAGGAGAAAAGAAAAAGTAATGAAAAAGAAAGAAGGAAAAAAATACATATAATAGAAAAAAAATACATAATGAGAAAAAAATAGAAAAAAAGGGATGGAAAAAGAGAAGATAAGTGGGCGGAGATATGGAAATGATGATGGTTTCTTTGACAGAGAAGCGGCTGTGCACGGAATCACGGAGGTGCTGTGCGCTGAATTGGAGCCAACATACTTGAGCTTGGGCGGATAGGCCGCTAAAATAACCCCTGGCGTTTAGTGTGTTAAAGGAAATCAATTTGATCTATAGTAGTACAGTACTCATACTGCAAATCTCTCTATGTACTCACACATATATGAATTTATACTCTTAAATACGAATTGATCACATTTATATGAATTACTGTTCAGTTGCATTTTGGAACTCAATAAAGTCACATCATAGTGGAAGCACTTAGCCATTAATTCGGGCGTGGCTGTCTAGAGTCCCGTGCGGGAAGTGTGTGCGGGAAGTTCGGAGCCTGCCTAGACTATAAAAAAAAGTCTCTTTCTAAAGGCGTTCTCCAGATAACGCGTGGACGGGCAGAGAGACGGACATCGGTTAAACGATTGTTTTTCTTTTCCCATTAATGCCAATATAGTTTGGTTCTGTGTATCATGAATATTTTTATGCATTACAAACGTTTGTTTAAACTTATAATGCCCAACATCTAAGTCTAAGGTATAAAAATGAGAACTTCAAGAACGCAACTATACAATGGTCAGATGGGTATTTTAATATCAACTTTATTATTGTGTATGCGTGCATAAAAGTGTCCTTATATTACAACCGCAGCTTTTATTTCAGTAAAGTCTTGTAAGTTTTTGGGACAATATTAAACAATAAACGCAGCCAAGATTATTCTTAACAGTCATTCAACCTTCAGACACTTATTCCACGTACTTTCGAATAACTCCTCACCCAATATTTTTACAAACACAATAAGGCAGTAAAGATTTATGGAAAGAAGCGAAATTGAAGTTGTTTGAATCAAACCACACATCTTTAGTTTTATTTTTCTATAATGTGGGGATTATTTGTTATTACTTACTTGAATTTTTCATTTAGCGTTTTTTGGCCTATCATATGCTTTAAAAGGATTTCTACTTGAGCAAAACCTTTCTGCACGGATTCTACACAATTATCTGAATAAGTAGCGAGGGAGTCCACCACAACATTATAATATTCTGCAATCAAGGATATATTATACATTGTCAAATAGAGTATATTACAAAAGTATTACAGTATATTACCAAAGAAATCTATTTTTGCTAAAAGCGGACCACTGGAACTAACAGCACCATGCACAAGATGTGGATATTTTTCTCTAAGCCAAGCTGCTAAAGATCCTGGATATGAGCCACCAAAAGCAATCCACTTGGTGCCATCACTGATGTTGTATTTCATATTCATCGATGTTATGAAATACGCCAAATCTGCTAATGCTTGTTCAGATGTCAAATAAACCAAATTTTCTGTAGACACGTCACTAAATATAATTATTTATTTTATAAAAGGGAATCAGATATTAATTTTCTTACTCCGTAGGGTGACTTTTCCCATAATAACGATGTTCTAGTTGGAAACATAAGGCATTTAGTTCCTCTGCATATTTAATCCAAGCTCCTTGCACCATCCACTTCGCCGATGCTTCACCTTCCCCTCCAATCATAAGAAATACTGGACCATCATATTTAAAAAACCTATCGTTTACGAAATATCTCTGCATAATAAAAAAAACAATGAAAATAAGAATAATCCGCTTAAAGGTTATAAGAAACTGGGATTTGAGTTTAGGAACATCCGTAATTATGCAAATTCAAGTAGTTTATTTTACACCTTATCATTTACAAAATTTAAATTTAGCTAGTCCTATTTCTATCCTATTCCCTACACCAATTTCTCTAAACTATCCCTTCTTATCTTCTAAGCTTCCCTATAATTCTAATACTCCTTTGCCTTAAATTTCCTATGTTCCTCGTTCGCATCCTATTCGTCCTTCTCCTTAATTCCTTTCTACTTGCTGTCCTTTCTTCTTTTCCTTGGTTTTCCAGTCTTCTTACTTCTTTTCCGCTTTCTATTCCTTTTCCTTTTCTTGTTTAAACTTATTTTCCACTAACCTCGCACTATCCACACACTTTCTCCTTTTTAGCTCCTTCGTTTCGTTCACCTATTGCGGATCCAAAAAAAGAAGTATCCCTCAGGTTTTCGCGCGTTTTTCATCTCGGCTCTTTTTTCCCTCTTCCGGATCAACATTTCTCACTTCTCGACTTGCAACTGCTATCTTTGGTACTATATTTGCCGGCAAATTTGAAAACTCTCCAAACTTTAAAGACTCCTGCTGGCCAGTGCTGCTAACACCTTGGAACAACTCCAGGACCATAGACCTTTTTATTTCTTGTTTTGTTTTTAATTTGTGGAAGATTCAATGGATTTCCGTAAACCTGCGGTGAGATACGCTTTGCATTGACGTGTGGCTGAGATAGTGAATACGTGTGTGGATAGATACTGGGTAACGACGTGAATGGATATTGAATGTGTGTGAGAATAGATATTCAAAGTGTGTGTGTGGATGGAAGGATTCCACATGTGAAGGTGTTTATGCATTAGTATGAACCAGTAAGTAGATTTGTGTGTAGAAGTGTATGAATGTGGAGGTTAAGTACGAGGTGAATATGTATGTGCTGTGAATGCGTTTGTGTTGTATCTTCGTTGAGTTGATTATCCTACGGAATGTGCAACTTGACCGATGATTTGGATATTGGTTCGGAAGACTTCTAATCACTTGAATCTAATTGAATTCTTAACCTGCCTGACAATTTAATTTCTTATATCTTACAAAATGCTCCCATACCTAGTTGTCCTAGCTGTTAATCAAGGTGACTGAAGTGGATGAGCTACGATATTGGCTAATACTCTTATGAAACAGACACCCGCTGTTACAAGGTATTAGAGTAACAATGGATAACTATTAAGTTGGATAACTATTAAGTTTCATGTAAAATTTAATAACACCGGAGGCGCTGAAAAATTAAATCGTTGCATGTATGATTGTCAAAATTATGTTTCAGTACAATTTTTTATATCAGTCGTTTCTTGCGACATGCATTTAGCAATCACACCTCACGCTTTTATTAAATTTTATATGAAACTTGAGTTACCCATTTTAAAATTCTTGGAACAGATTAAAATTATTTTCATCTTTTTAGTGCATTTAAAGAAATAGCGTCTTTTTAAACAATCTTTTTATATTTTTATTTTATTTCTTTTATGGTGTCTATAATAGCTGTGTTTTTTTCATCTGATCCGGATCATTGAAAATTTTGAATTAAATTGACTTCTTAAACACAGGCAAATAATCGCGATTTTGAAATCTGAAATAAGATCCATCCGGTTCAATAATTCAAAACTTCAAAATGTGAACTCGATATTTTCTAGATTCTATTTTGACATTTTCTATGGTTCAAAATCATGGCAATTTGATGAATTTTTCAGACTCTGAAATTACCAACTGCTTATAGGCAGTTTAGGGGTCAATTCATTTCAAAATTTTCAATGATCCGGATCAGATGAAAAAACACAACTATTATAGACACCATAATATAAATAGACGGAACGTTTCCGAACAAAAGCATACTAGATATTGACACCAAAAGTGCTTCAAAATATAACTCTCTCCCTTAAACATAAAATATGGAACTGAACTAGAATTTTTTTCCATTAAAGAGAAAAATAGATAAATTGTTTTATATATCTATCCTTTGCATCCTCAAAGATTTATTTGCCTTTTTCCAGGCAAGGCAAATCCATTAACAAGTGGGGAAGACTTTCGCTGAGTTAACTCTAACTTTAAAGTCTTTTTTGAACGATTGTTGTAATTTATATTACGTATCAAATTTTTTTAAATACATTTCTGTTGATAATTTTCAGTTAACTGAAATGTTCGATAATGTAGGTCATAGAAACAGATGGGAATAGTTTAGATTATGAAAACAAATGAAAAACCCCCCAGGCTTGAAACACGCTTAATATAAACGGATGAGGATTGATATCTTGAGAAGTAGATAAAATATCAGGGCGTGTGTGGTCTCAAATGAAAGGAGGAGATGAACTCTACCATTAAATTCTCTAGTTGCAGGTCGTGACAAGCAAATCTTTGAATGTATAATAGAAGTGTGATTCGCCTCTATATTATACATTCAAACTTCAACGATGAAGTTCATTTTTGGTTAAATGGCTTCATATATAAGCAAAATTGTCGCATTTGAAATGAAGAAAATTCACATGATTTTCTTGAAACACCTTTACATTCACAAAAATTAAGTATTGTGTGGCTTATGGTTTGGAGGTGTAATTGGACCGTACTTTTTTGAAAACGAAAATGGCAATGCAGTTACAGTCAATGGAGAATGCTATAAAAGAAAGTTAGGCATTCCTAACTCAGGGAGCTTTATGATTTTTTAAAACGGCTAACAAACCGAATAAGATAACACAATGGGTTCAATTAATACCACAGTGGGGCTGAATTTCTCCGCATAATCATGTTCCTTTCCACAGTCTATATTATTACTAAGTCCATGTTTTCAGTAGTATTCAGATAGGCCCTTTTAATGGTTTCTGTAAGAACCTGAATACCATTTAAAAGTCTGTATTCATGTGAACTGCTGGCTCATTGATAAGTGTCTTTCAACAGCGGATATTTGGAATGAGACCTAATGGCTTAATGTACTTTTTCCTCCCTTCAGACATAATTGTAAAGAAAGCGGCAAGTGATTAGAAAAGTTTTGCACGCCCACCTGGAACTTTTCTACATACTCCAAGGATTCAAAGGATGCAGCACATATATCTATTAATGATCCCCCAGGTGCCCCTATAATTCGAATACCTTCGAAATCTCCAAACGTTCTACTATCCAAAACTAAAAGACCCAAGCTGGAAGTCGGCTCAAATAATTGGGCCGTATTATGAGTGTCGATTGTCGACTGTCGATTGAAATCTACAAGTCAATATATTTAAACTTAGGACAAAGAGTTTAGGAAAAATTCGGAAAATCTAATCCTTTAATGGTAATTAATTGGAATCAACAACAAAAGCTTTTTTAATTTAGGTTTTATTGAGGAGTCGATCTCAATCGACAGTCGACAAGCGACACTCATAATACGGCCCATTTCCTCTTGCATTAATGACTTTTAACACTTACAGATAGATTTTAAACAACTGCAGTTGTTTAGGCGCTAATACAGTACAATATAAAAACTCTTATAATTTTCACATGAGAATCAACGCATTTAAGTCAGAAAGATAAAGCTATTTCCCTTGAGTGTATGTAACCTCCTCCTCTGCTTCATTGTGGTTTTGATCTAATACATTAGTACAGCCCACGTATGAATCGACATTTATTGGCATTTCTCAAAACCCCCGAGATATATACTTAACGAGCCCTGAAGCAGGGAAAATAACGCACACAATATTAGGAGGTGTGGAACCAAAATTCAGATCAAATTGCATTATTATGGGAGAACAGAGATTTTTTTAGTTCAAACTACCGTAACTCCAAAACTATCCTGCCTACTTAAAAATGACCTTCCAGACATTTTAAGTCTAATTTGTCTACTTTCTACTGCTGAAAAAATAATTATAGTATATGAATCATTATTGGGCACATTTCTACATTCGAGATAAACTCTAACCATTTTTCATGTAATTGCACTGACAACGGACCGTAAGCCTTGGCTCGCTTTCTACTGGTTGCCGCTGGTATATAAGCGAAGAAATAGTTTCATTTAGACTGAAAAATTTATGTAATTTCATCAAGTAAGTCATATTAAATTTTATATGATTAGAAAGATAAAGAATCGGGATTTAATTGCTTACAAGATAATTTCTAACAAAAGGTTCTGTCGTATGGTCCCTAAGAACGGGTGCAATTTGACTGAATTCGAGGGGCCATACCTTTAGGCAGAGAATTCCTACTTTATGGCTTGTGTTTATATATATTCCCGGGGGTATTAAATTTCTGCGACTACCAATATGATACAAACGATAGTATATAGTTGAAATCAAAAGTTAAATACAATTAGCTTTCAGAATTTACAATATATCAGAAAACAAGCGAAATACGTTACCTGTTTCCAGGTTGCCTCATTCGTTGGATTAAAGTGGTCAAGGTACTGTTCGAACCACTGCTCTGGTGGAAGGATTTCATTAGAAAGAAAGTGACTTGGTTCACCGACATTTCCCCCATATTTCCTTCCTTTCCAAAAATGTCTCCATGCAAGGGAAACATCCCAGAACAGAATAGTATACACAGCAAATACTGCACCGGCTTTCATTCCTAGGTTAGCTTTTATCTAGTAGCCAAATAACTAAATTTATTATTTCAAGCTCAAACAAAATAATCATACCAGTACGTCCACAGTTTTCTCGAAGGCAAACCTCTATGATAAGAATTCAAAATGACGCAACAAAATTTATGTTTGTAAATAAAAAAATATTCAGAGCAGTCTTGTATTGTCTTATTCTTAGAGACTATCGCACAGCAGAAGTCCCGTTACACAAAGAAAAGATTCGCAGCATAAAGTGAGGATTACAATGATGAAGCTGCGGCAGCTTCTGCAGCCTAAGCAAGATCTGTCAAAAGTTAAATACAAGCTTTTGATCGTAACCTTTGAGGAGAGAACAAAGAAGGAGCGGAACACCAGAAGAAAATCCCATGTAACTTAGGTGAAGCAAAAAATTTTTTGAATGTGTGCGTGTTTGACAGCTTGGGGCCAGAAATTTTCATACAAAATACAATTTTTACACTGTACAGTGGACCAACATTTCTACGTGTAAGTCTTTTCCGGCTCCTTTTTCGTTGTATGGCCGTAATTATATTCAGGGCTGCCAGCGGCAAGCTACATGGAGCTGAGAAGTTTGTAGCAAATTAAAATGAGAGCTGCAAGCTTCAGGCTGCAAGATGTTGTACCAACTTAACAACTTGTTATTTGGTTGCAAAAACAAGTTATAACTCTAGTAGGAAAATGTAACGAATTTTCCTTCATAAAATTAATCTTTTCTTCCATTTCTCAACTTTAGATAATGCTAATCAGTTCTTTACTTTAACATATGTCTCTCTTCTGTTAGCAGCAATGCAGCTGCTGCGACAAAAATTAGGAATTTTTCTAATTTAGGGACAGCGGCAATTTCAACTGGCTTCAATATGAAGCTTGTCGTTGTGAATGTAATTTGAAACAATTAGCTTCCCCATATGTTCTAACTTCTTGTCGCTTGCAGCTTGCCGCTTGCAGCTCTGAATGTAATTTCGGCCTAATGGTTGACCATAATGGCGGAGAAAATGGTGAAAAGAGATAGATTGTTCCGGAAGAGGAGAAGAAGGTCAAAAGGAGGGAAGTTAGAGGGCATTCTGGTGAGGAGGTCATTCTTGTGAGGAGGTCAGAAAAGAAAAAATTAGGTGGAAAGTATGAAGTGTGTAAAGGGAAAGGAATAAAAATCTAAACCTGGAATCTACGAAGGAAAGAAGATTACTGCACCTTCTTTATATATATAAATAAGAAATTATAAAAAAAACTTAGTTAATAATCTTCTTCAGTTGTTTCTATTGAGATTTTTATCGTGAACACCAACAGAAGTTAAGTCTCTCCGACAAATTCTCCACAGTCAACAGCGAAATATTGAATTTGGTTTTTTTATGTTCCAAGAATATGAAGAAAAGTATCAATTAATACAAAAATCCAAAACTTGTTATTGCTATGTAACAAATCTTGTTTTTTCGACAGACCACCGT
>QYTT01094806.1:12993-24193 GCA_006980735.1 Dasypogon diadema
TTTTTTACGTCCCCCACAGTGGTGTTCCCCCTTAATGCTCAAGAAATTTTTTTGATTGTAACTGAAATATTTCGGGTGGCATTTTAATTCTGAAGGGTAACCTCAAAAACCGATAACAATCAACCCAACTTGATAGTATTTCAAACATGGATACTAAAATCTGAATCTAAAACTGAGAAGTGCTTTTTCCCTGTTAATGCTGTTTGAATTTTGTTGCCTTATTGGCTTTATTAAATTCCTGAGAATCGAAGCAAATCCTCAGATGTTTGTTTGCTTTTTCCATTATAATCAAATATGATACGCAATCACTTGGTTCTTCTACCGTGTCAATAATGTTTAGTTTTTCTAATTACCCCAATTCCCTTAACGAAATTGGAGGACTCTCTTAACCCTTATGTCTTCATCTAGGTCTGACTGGACCTATTGATAGCTTTCTCAAGAGTTTTTCGTAGAAATTATTTAATGCACACACCTGTAATTCCATGATATCCTCGCGAAAGTTGGGTTGGAGCTATAGGCAAAGAAAAATTTAAGGACATCATATTTGTAGTGGAATTATATTTCACTGGTTCTAACGTATTCCATAAATTAATATGAATTGTTATATACCTTTTTTGAAAACCAGTTTTTCTTAGTATTACATTCCTAAAAAATCGGTTCCCATTATTATGAATATGTTATTTCCCACCTTCTTTTAATATCACAATTCCATTGCGTAGGTAGAGTTATGTATCCCAGACGGACTTGGAAGTTTTATTTCATCGATGCATTCCTCATTACTTTACACCATCGGGTAATTCTTTTCTTGTTTACAAATCCTGATTACTTTTCAGCCGTCACGTCATTGGCGGTAAGTACCTGTAAGTCTCGTCTTACAGTGTAGTGGAAAAGGAACTACTTCTCTCTTAGAGAATTGTTCATTGGACTAACACGAGTGACTTTGTGAGACATTCCTCATGACAGAATTTGTATAAACTACTGAACTGCAGAAAATGTAATGCATGAATAATTTATAAGTGACTCATGTTCTATTAAAAATTAAATTACATTAAAATGCAATATTAAAAATATAAATATGTATATAAAAACAAAGAATTACTTTATTCCAAAAAAAAAAATCAGTTTTCAAAGAAAAAATTGCAAACAATAAAATTCAATAGAAAAACAAAAAAAACTTAAGAATTCATTTTTTCATCAGCTGAAATTAAGTTGTACGTTTGTTCTTTCTTATGTATTAATTTTTAAAGAATCTATTTTTATGTATTTTAAATGCAGTTCTTATGTCCTTTGTATAATTCTTTGTAGCCTTCATTTTGTAATGCTCCTGTAAATAAATACAGAAATATACAATAACAAAGAAATTAATAGTAACCAAATTAACAAGGAAACTTACTGTATAAGAATGCATTATTGAAATTTTTATAATCCTCAAAATTTTTATTAATTTTATTAAATTTTTAAATTGCGTTATTATACTATTGTCAAAGAGACGGTTGAAATTTTTATGAAATCCTTCTGGTGAAATCACATTTTTGATAATTGAAATCTTAAAAACATCATAATTCGAGGTTTGTTCAAAAAAAGGGTGACTTCAAATTTCGCGGGCTACGTACATTCGATTTCCAATTTTTTTTTGTTATGTTATGTATTAGCAGCCATTTTGCATTTTTAGTTTGTTTTTGACAGATAGGAAGGTTAGATGTGTTTTGATGTTCTTGGCGATTTTTTACTATCGAAAAAATGGATCAAAGAATCTGTATTAAATTTTGTGTGAAAAATAAAATTGTTACTATTAGCGAAAATTCTGAGGATGTCGGTATATCGATTAGCTCATGCCATGCAAATGTTTCGGATGTTTTGGGCATGCAACGTGTGGCAGCGAAATTTGTTCCGAAATTGCTAAATTCCGATCAAAAGAACCGTCGCATGAGCATCCAAACAGCAGCCAAAAACAACACCATAATCATGCCTCAGCCATCGTACCAGACCCATGAAAGGACGAAGGTTTGCCACGATTGAGAAGATAAAGACCGCATTGCTTGCAAGGCTCGATGCCATACCAAAAAAGCGCTGATACAAGTGTATTATATCAGAGGGGGATTGCTTTGAAGGGGACCAAATTGATATTGATGAATATATATTTTTCGAAAAAAATAAAAATGCACCTCTCTTTTTAAACAAACCTCCTACATAAATAAATATATATTTTTCTTATTATGTATTTCTATTATTACTTACGTATTTTTCATCATCAATTTTTTCATTGAGTTGCATAAATGCTTGTTTTGATTTTATAGAGAAATATGTGATTTCGTTTAAGTTGACGTTCTTCGCTAGAAATTGCTGTAGGATTGTTACTTGTGTTTTCAATATTTTGATCTTAAAAATTTATGTTTAAGAATAGAAAATTACACAAAGTTGATCATGTTTGCCTTCAATAATTTTAATTTTTTATCGATGTACTCTAAATGAAATAAATTAGCTTTATCAATAATAAGTTTTCTGATGAAGTAATGCAGCTTTCAATACATATCTTATTTCATTTTGATTTTGATTTGTTTTCTGAAATCATAATTTTAAAGCGAGTGAATAAACTGATATGTAGTATATACATATGTACACAGGTGTATGCATTTTAGTTACCTTTTCATGTTTATGCAAATATAAATCCGCTTTGCATATTCTTAACATCCCTTTGAATTATGAAAAATTGATGAATATTCTGCCATGATTCTAAAAATACACGTAATACAATTAACACCAATATTATAAAATTCCCATAATTGTAACAATTACATTAGACACACTCGTGGAGAATAGGAACCATTACAAAATTTTCATTATATGGCAGTACTATATATTTGTAAGGGATATTTTTTATTTGAAAAATTTCATCTTGATTTGTTAAAACTGTTTCTTCTTGTTTATTACGCTTAAATCCATACTGAATTTTGTCATCAATCATGTCATAGTGCTGAAATTGTTTATTTAATTGTTGAAGAATTTTTGATGGTTTCCTTGTTTTTGTTTTTATTTGCTACATAAAATTTTCGAATTTGTATGCTAGATATTTTGCCTCTGTCATATTTATAATGTAAAAAAAAGCCAGTTGTTGTATTTATTATTTATTCTATCATTCACTCATTTTCATATAAATTACACATAGGTCTGCTCAGACCTACCCTGTAAACTACCGCGTTTACAATTGTGGTGTAGATACAGGGGTTAAAGGAATATAAATTCTTCTAGCAGGTTTGACTGAGGGTACGATTCCTTATTTTATCTCAATATACAAAATTTCTAATGCCCTCAAAACAGTGTCGATACTTTTCCAAAATTTCTTTGAGTTTGGTTTTATCTATTTTGAGACTTTTGCAATACCTAAATGGGAAAACACTTACCTCAGCACCAGTATGTAATTTGAAATTTGTCAAAAAGTTTTTAATTGTAATTATCTTTTCCTTTGATGCGCATTCACATGTTTCTTCTTAATCTCATTAATAAAAAATTCACTTTCTGAATTATTTTTAGTTCACGCACTTTTTGAGTTTCCTACATGCTATCGCAAAATGATTTTGTTTTCCGCAATTCCGACAAAGTTTACCAAATGCAAAGCAACTTCCATATTATGACGCCAAAAACAAAACTTACAGTTTATTTGAGATTGACTAGATTAGTGGTTTACAAACTTTCGCAGCCAGCACCCCTTTTAAAACATTATTAACACTGTCATACTGTCAGTATGCCCCCACCGCCCTCTGGAGGGACCGCTCCACCAGATGGGAACCTTTGGACTAGATGAATATGCTTTACTCTCATCTTGCCTTGAACCATTGCCAAAATTCTCATTTTTCTTACTTTTATCTGTACTTTCAAATATCTTACCTTTGTTCTTTAACCCTACATTTTTTGACCTGCTAAACTGACTCTCACTGTCATTTGTACATTATGTATTAAATTCAACTGATTTCTGCTTGTGTTCTCTGTTTTCATTTAATCGGACTGCTTCTTCGACACCTCTGCATATCTCCCCATTTCAATTGCTTTGTCCACACCAGGATCACTTAGTTCCAAATATCGCTTCTGTAACTGCTTATCGCTTACACACACAACGATATGATTCCGCAACATTTTGTTCTTTTGATCGCCGTAGCCGCAATTCCCTACCACGATTTTTATGTCCATTAAAAAACGATCGAGTGGTTTTCCATCTACTTGCGATTGGCTTTGAAAGACAAAGCTTTCATATACCTCAATTTTTCTTGTTATCTTCATCTTTCTATTTACATTTATAATTATTTATTGTTAGTTAGTAGCGTTTCTCCTTGCATAGTAGTGTACTTACAAAAGAAACTGTTTATTCTTGTGTACACACCATATTTTCTGAATAAATTATTAAATTACTGAAATCTTCTTCCAACGAATTAAGTACCTCCAAAGCTTTTTGTCCAATTACATTAAGAAAGATTGCAACTTTTACCTTTTCAGCTTTTTTTTAAGGTATTACCTAAGCCACAGCTTAGACGGCTTAACCACTAATACCCAGATAAATCGCCGCGCTCTGTGAAGGATTTCATTCCACGCCAACACAGGAAAAATCCTGCAGTCGTGCGCCTCAGCACGTTCGGTCACCAGAGTACGTTAATTTTCGAAATTCTGTTAAACTTGAGTTTTTCCATCGGCCGTCAACTATATTCCATTTTGGTTTTTTCAAATATCCGTGTTTTTGGGGGTCGCCCACGTATTTTCGGAAGTCCTGATTTTTGCTTTTGTTCGTCCCACAAACTTTTTCCTTCAAATTCATGACTGTAGTATTAATTAACCGACTGCGCCATGATTTATATGTTATATCCGAAATTCATTAAACTCTTATGACTCTTTGTACATACCTCATTTATTTTTTTAAGGAATTGCCTAAGGGACAACCCTATGATTCACACAGCACAGCTTATAGTCGGAAGGAAATTAGGGAAAGGGAGATTGGGAAATTTTAACCTGACAAATGTTGCAAGTGAACCACAATTTTTGGCATGAAATTTTTACTGTACAGTATCCCATTGGCTTCACAAGTACAAATTATATATTTTCATATTAGGCTCTTACAAGGTTTCGTATACATCAGGAACTTTATGCATATGAACTTGGTCCATGCTTCAGTGGGCATCTTCGACTAGCAAAACTCGTCTTACCTCTTAATATTAATATAATAAATAAATATTAATATAATAAGTAAATTGTTAAGGTCATCGCAACCAGTCAATGGCACTCCTCAGGTCACCACCCTGCTGAAACAGCGAAAAGTATCAACCGAGTACTGCTCACCGTCATTTCGACGGCAATAATTTGTCTGATGCAGCAAAATAATTTTACCTGTGAATATTAATAATGAGGTCGGAAAATGTGAAAAGGTAACAAAAACGGTGCGCAGTAGTCAGTTGCGGGGATCAATCGGTAGCGACACTTCAATTTCGTTCGTAAAGAATTGTTTGTACATAGTAACGTGTTTATATCAAAATTTCTGTTAGTTCAGTATTGTTTGAGTAGAATAAAGTTGTGTTGTCTATAAAAATCGTTTCACTTCAAACTATCCTAGTTCAAGAACATAAATAATAAAATAATTTGTCGGACTTGAGGGAGAAAATTCAAAACACTTTATTTTAGTAAACTTTTTTATTTTATGTTAGAAAATCGTACAGGTATGGACATTTGCGTACACATAGAAGTAAATATATTTGTGAAGTAAGTTTCCTTTTTAAATTAATTACATCCCTACTATTATTATAAATAAATGCTCACTGAATCAAAAAGATACATTATTTTATTATTTCATTTACCGTGTTAAGAATTACATACAAACATCATTGTACAAATTACATTCAATTAAATAAATACACATGTACAAATATGGAATCGATTAAGTTGGACGGAATATAAATATAATCAACATGGAACTGATGCTGACAAATTAAAAATTAACGTAGAGGACAACTGCAACCTTTAATTGAGAAAAGGAGGAAGTTCATCCTTACAAAATGCCACCCGTTTACTGGTATGGTTTACAAAATTTGCCTCTGGTAAACCCATGCCACCCACAGTGATGAATTCGTTGATTACAGCTTTCTCCACTTATCCACTGGGAAGAACTCAGTTTTGGACTTCTGCTGGAGTTTCTGTTGAATTTTTTATTAAAATTAAACAAACAAAATTTTATTATTGCTAGCTCATCCAGTTGAAAACAGGGCAAATGAAAGTGCTTTAAAAATGATTCCAAGCCGAGTTAAAATGTGAACGTTTCAGTCAGTGGAAAAAATTCTTTTTTTTGCGGTATCACCGTGTTGACAAGCTGAAAGGGGATGAATTATTAGAGCGTAATTAAAAATGTTCCCAGTGAGTTTTGCAGGCACTCTGCCAATATTAATCAGCATTTGCAACATGAAATTAATCTCTTAAATTTCAATTATATTTTAATGAGTAATTACTTTAGGATCGCATTGTTTTCCCCGCAATATCCCAATGGAGTGCAAGACAGGTATTTGCAATCTGTTAATTGTTTTGATTGGTTAAATTAATGCGATTTACATTGTGTTGTAAATGACACCTGCTGGAATCAAAAGAATGAAATTTATCGCCTCATAAATATTTCTCGCCCTTTTGAAAGAAAATCTTCCATACTTTTATTGCAGCGTACACACCATCTTTTGTTAGCTTAGGGAGGACGTGCAAAAATTGTTAATAGCTAAACCCGTCCCGTAGTTCAGATCACGTAAGGGATTTCTTGCAGTGAAAGCTTCCAAAGTGATTTATACTTAGAGCTGCAACACCTCTCAAGCTGCTTTCCAACAATAGCATTTCATTATCAGTTGTTACAAGTTGAACCCTTTTCAATACCTTGCGCTTCTCAATGGCATGGAGCCGTGAAATGGTTTAGAAATTATTTTAAATTTAAATCTGTGGAACGAATATATCTGACTCTGATGCATAAAAGATCCGTGTACATGTGTTCTAATGTTTACATGTTTGCACTCGTTTATGTTTATAAATAGCATATAGAAATATTACCAACATAGAGATATAACAACTAAAGGAGGCAAGTTAGCTTGAAAATCTTTTACATAATCTTCAATATGCGCAAAAAATTGTAAAAGTTAATCTTCACAAAATTATCCGAATAATATCCTTCTACCAAAATAGTACTGCTACAGCTCCATCCAGAATAGTACGCAAGGTGCCCTGGTGGAATGGCAAGCTAACAAACCTCCGTAGGTGAGCTAGGAGGTTATTCAATCATGTTAAAAGCACCAACTAGTGAGACGAATATAGGTTTGCACTTACTGAATACAATAAAGAGAGAGAAAGAGAGGCGTTCAAAACGTGGGTCCTGGAGGTGAGGGTGTTAAAAATCTGCTGGAGATAGCTCGTCTTCAAGACAATAGGCCTTCTCTGAGCTGCCTAAGTAATACAGTAATTTGCTTAAAACAATGAAAAGGTTGCTGGACTTTCACATAAAATGCGCACTGGAACGATCATTCCGTCTACATAAGACCCAGTACGCCTACATTAAAGAAGCAATATTGATCGTTTAAAAGAGATTGCGCTGTGTACCTTTGTGACTTTGAAGGAACTTTTGACAACACAGGGTATGACTCAATATCGAGGACTCTACACAATAGAGAGTTGGATGCTGTTACCATTTCATGGGTGGATGCAATGCTCAAGGAGCGGAACATCTTCTCTACGCTAGGACACATCACCGTCTTCATTAAGGCAGTAAAGGGATGTCCTCAGGGTGGCGTGCTATCTCCATTCCTATGGCTTCAAGTTGTGGACGATCTTCTGGTGAAGCTGCATGAGCTCGGCTATGAAGGTTTAGACTGCTTAGTCTAAATCACTGTCACAGGAAAATTTGACTCAACAGTTACCGTAGTTATGAAGTCAGCCCTCCGTAAGGTCCATAACTGGTGTCACCGTGAGGACCTTAATATCAACCCAAGCAAATCCGTCAAAGGAACGGCCATTGGCTGAACTAGAATGATCAAGTCAAGGAATATGTCTTGGGAAAGGCTATACGGGCTATGTGGGCCTGTAAGAAGCTCTCTGGAAGGGCATGAGGTATTCTCCAAAGATGATCTTCTGGATGTATAGCACGATTGTCAAACCGATTATTTTCTATGCCGCGCTTGTATAGAGGATTAAGGATCAAATATTGCAACAAGTTTCAACGACTTGCTTACCTCTCCATCACAGGAGCCATGCGGACTTGCCCCACCGCTGCCATAGAGGAAATAATTAGACTCACTCCGCTAGATATTTCCATTCGGAAATTGGCTACATTAAGCGCATTTAGGGTGGACTTTATGTCGGAAATGCCTGTCACCCTTGATGGTCACATTCTAGGCCTTGAAATCTGTTATGTAACGGACTACATGGCCAAAGAGGTGCGTTGCGGTAGGAAATTCAGAACCCTAATTCCTGAACGATCGGAGTGGGAGAGCAGTGGTCCCCCTCTTGACCTTAAGAGCCTGAAATGGTTCACTCACGGGTCGAAAATGAATAATGGAACCAGTGCGGGAATTATTGGTCCCAATAAACCTTAACAAAGGTCTGAAAGGCGCTAACATCATTATCTTCTCTGATATACAGGCAGCGCTTAGGGCACTCTCATCTCACCTTCGAAGCTAGTCAGGGAGCATTTTGGAACCCTACAACGCCTGGCCTCGAAAAACAGAGTCACTCTTTGTTGGGTACCTGGTCATCGAAGTGTAGAGGAGAATGGAGCCGCTGACAGACAGGCAGAAGAATTTGGAAGATAATACCATACCTAAAAAAGACATCCAACAGAATTAAAGATAAGTTAAAAAAACACAATGCATTTTTTAAAAACGTGGAACTTGGAAAAGTTCAAGATAAATTTGCGATACATTACATAAATAACGAAAATCAAAAAGGTTCATTTTTGGTTAACGATCAAACTGCTATTTTTTTGCTCTTCATCAAGTTTTTAATAGCATAAACAAACTTTCAGGCATGTGGAGTTTTGTGCTGATTTCTTACCAAGAAGTTTCTTCTCGTCATTACATTAAACTTAATTTTTTGAGAGTCCCCATCATTCTACCTATGTTTTCAACTATATTTGTTAAAGATAACAGTAGTGTGGATATTCATTTTTGGCTGCTATTTATTCAAAGTACGAATATAATGAACACTTTTATGTGTTTACTAAAGGAAATTTCTTTCAAAAATTGGATTTGTAATATTAGGAAAAAAGTATAATTTCTATATTTGTTAGTTCATTTCAAAAGCAATAAATTACGTTAACAGTATTCCATTTAATAATTATGAGAAAGAAAGGTAATTCAATATGCTACTGAGGATCGAATCATCCGGTAGGGGCATAGAAATATTTTACTTGTCCATATTATATGGCAGAGGCTTTTTAACGTAAATAAGTTTATGCATTGTTTGTTTTGTAATTTGTACCTTCTACCACGGTCTGCTTTTAGATTTCAAGGAGGTGTTATCAACCAAAATGGATGGAAAGTAGAAAAACCGTCCTTAAAACATTAAGCTCGCTTTTTAAATGACTTGCAGATAAGGTTAGGATAGAGTGGTGGCCACGCAGAAATCCTTATTAAAACTTTAAAACGGTCCATTGCGGCACCACTTTCATATACATGGAACTTCGTCTGAAATGACTCTTACAAATGCAAATAGCCAAAGTGGTTACTAGTACCGGCCACAAGAGTTAATGAGTCTTACCATTTTATCCACCTCCTTGACTTCTTGTTCCCCCAGTGAGCCGAAGAAATATACACTTAATGTCTTCTTTCATTGTCTGATCAGCTCTGTTTATTCCTAAAGAAGATGCTAAATACTTTCAAACTCTTTCTCGTCTGTATAGCTTCTGCAGAAGACGTTGAAAGGAGCAATCATATGCTCCGCAAGCCTACTAAACGGGCAGTGCTGTGAGCTTCACCTCAAAAAAAGAAAGTGTTCTCCTGTGGGCCGTGGCAACAACTAGTTAAGTCTCATCCATCTATCATTAGCTACTATAATACCCTGTCGATGGACCTCTGGAATAATTCCTAACCATCATTTCTCAAAACTTATGTGGAACCAACATTCTTTCCAAGAAGGGAGGTAACAATTAGTTCAGAACAGGTATTAAGTAAGCAATTCAGGGTATTTGAAGGGGACTTACATACTACCCTATATCCCCCATAGGCTATGAAATAACTGCACACAAGTCATATACCAAGATAAAGGGGAAGTTTAGGGGAGTTCAAATAATCAGTAAAAATTGTAGGTTAATGGGGCATTTTGGGGGGAAAACCCCCAAAATTTGAAAAAATCACTTGAAATTTGACAAATTTTTGAATTTTAAAGATTTATAGCTCCTGGTCAGAGAGGGGCACAGAGCTGTTTGTAGACTCGTTGGAACAGGTAAAGGGTTCTCTATGGAAATTTTAATTTAAATATTGGTCATGCGGCTCTCGGTAAAAAAGTTACAGGGTGTTCAGTGAAAATATTGCCTGAATACAGAAATTCCCCTCTCCCTCCCAAACGAAGCATTTCCGACCCTCCCGTCCATACAAAATTTTGTTTGTCTTAACATTTCCAACCATTTGCCAAACCATGCCGTTTTAATACCAAACACCCTGTATATACATATCTTCATGACCATTCGATACATGTCTCAAAAATATATCCGCCATATTGGATCCGTCATCTTGAATTCATAAGGTAGAAACACAATGGGAGCTTCGCCGCTTTTGCTTTAGCTTCGTCATAGAAATAAAAATTTTTTACAAAATTTCAAACTGACGAATTTCTTCCTTGTCTCTTCCTATTATGAAGCTGAAGTAAAAGTTTCGAAGTTCTCATTATGTTTCTGCCTTTATATTCGTCATTACTTGAACATTCCGTTGACATTTCGAAAATGTTGTCCGGTATATTAGATCCGTGATTTTGAATTTCAAAAATCCGACTCCAGATTCGAACTCAGCGACTTGGAAAACCCATATAGGCATATCTAAATGAAGCAAAAACTTTTGAAATATTGACACTTCCAACTATCATATTTGATCTGCCATTTCGAATTCTTAAATGTTAGTATCAGTTTCGTAATCAGCAAAACAAATACTTATAGCGTTTTCGATTGAAACACTTTTGACCACCGGTGGTGCACTTTTCAAGCAGTGGC